>VDFB02000363.1:132645243-132807307 GCA_007258455.2 Sequoia sempervirens | reverse complement strand
GGTGAATTTTTTGTGGTTTAATTGTGTTTGATACGGTGGAAATTTTGATGAGGTGTTTCTTTGATTGTGTCCACTTTGGTTATTAGACGAGTTAACATTTTGATTAGTTCCTTGATTGATGTTTTGATCCACCTTGGTTGTGGTTCTTATCAAATTAAAGATTGGTTTGAGATTATGTGTTTCAGCATTATCATCATTGGCATTTTTGTTCCTTGTCCAATATTTGGGTTTTTCATTGTTATGATGGTTAGATGAACTAGCATTGTTTGATCCATCATTTTGGATTTTCAATACCCCCCTTTTGACTAAGGCTTCTTCGATTTTGACACCGTTTTCTACCATCTTCTCAAAGCTAGGAGGACATTGCAATTGTAATCTATAGCTCATCTCACTATTAAGGTTATCGATAAAAATTTCCATCTTTTCTTGTTCAGGGACGAGATGAGTGTAACGAACGAATAACCTTCTCCACCTTTGGAGGAATACAAGGAAAGATTCTCCTTGTTTTTCTTTGGTATTACAAAGATCCTTCATGGTTATCTCATGTGCAATGTTATAGGAATATTGTACGATGAATCTTTTAACAAGTTCTTGGAAGGATTTTATGCCTGGTTGCAACTTTGAGAACCATTCCATGCAATGGTCTCCCTAGACTACGAGGAAAGAGTCTCATTAAGTATGTGTCCTCATGGGTGAATTCAAGACTCATTGTTCAAAATTTTTGCACGTGGTCTATAGGGTTTGATTTCTCGTTATATTTGTCGTATTTTTGAAATTAACAGTTTTGAGGAAATGGTATCATGTTTAACATTATATCAAAGGGATAGGGACAAATATCTTATAACAAGTATCTTTTTGGAGTCTCTCCTTGCATATCCTAGAGTTTTTCTTGAAGGTATTGCATCTGATTTGTCAAGGTAGTCATTTGATCAACAATAAGCATTTTAGTTTCAGTTTTCTTTCGGATACTTTTCAATTTGTAAACATCAAAGTCATTAGGTAACTTAGTCCCTTGGTTTTCTAACATCAAAAGGTATTTCTCCCCATCCTTTTCAAAGACTTTTTCTAGGAATTTATGGAAATTGGGGTCTTAATTTGCTTGTTCAACATCTTCTTCTGTTATCTCATCTATTTCTTTTTGGGAAATTTTATGAAAAGGATTTTCCTCTAGTTCAGCCATGGTATGTGGAGGTTCGATTTCTTTGTCCTTAAGTTTTTGTTTTTGGGACCTTGTTAAAATGGGCATGTAAGTGACTAAGGTTTGCTAAATTTTGATCGTTATTTGAGAGTGCCAAGGAAATACCTAGCTTGAATAGACTGATGAATTCTATTGATGTAACCAAGGTGATAAAATTTGATACAAAGTGTATTGTTTCCAAGATGAAGGATAAAAACCTTGATGGGGAAACTCAACATGATGATCAAATTTGGGATGTTGATGGTGATGGGCACTTTTAGATGTTTGATCAAAGTTTAGGTAAAATGTTTCACTTGGATAAATCAATTTTAACAAAGTTTTGGTCTCTAAGGGATAATTCCAAACTTGAGGATATTTTGAAATTTTTGTTCCAATCATGAAATGGTGAGAAATTTTCTTTCCTAGACAAGATGTTTGAACCTTTGGAAAAGTATTGGATTTTGGCAATAATAAAATGAATATAGACCGGAGTTGTTATTTGAAGCTTTTCTATAAAAATTGAAGAGCAATCTATCTCTAAAGTCATAAAGCATGGAAAGACATTGTTGGTGTTCCTTTGGACTAAGAGTTATGGGTTTTGGGTTTTGAATTTTAATTTTAATTTTTCGTGAAGACATTGGGTAAAAACCATGCTTAGACACTTGTCAAGGTTTCAAATGACTCTGGACTGGAAAAATGCTTGAATTATTGTTTCATAATGATGGATGGGAATGATATTCAACACTCTAATTTTTTGGTTTTGGTGGAAGTGTTGTTACAGTGGGTGAAAACACCAAAAAGGAAGAAGTGCTACAGGAAAACTTAGATGTGCCACATAATGGCTTGGAAGCGCTACATAAAAGGGCCAAATCATAACAAAATGGCTCAGGTGCACCACAAAAATAGGCGAATGCACCAAAAAATGTTGGGGTCAAAGTGTCACAAAAAATCTCAAATGCGTTGGTAAATAAGGTGGAAGCGCTGTAACAGAAAGTGAATGTACTGGAAAAATTGGTGAAAGCCCCATAAAAAGCAGTGAAAGCACTGAACTAGGGAATGCAAAATTTTGTATCTAGTTTACTTGGTTTTTTTATTTTTGGAAAAAGGACCGTTTGGTCCAGAGGATGTATTCTGAATCACAGTTTCTATAGTTTTTTCCAATGTGTAAAGTTTCGTTTGAGGTTTATTTTGAGAGAAATTTGACAAGCACAATCAAGCACAACATACATTCCCTAGGGATGTGATAGACTGTATTTTCTTGGATTCCACGTGGGTTTTACCCCAATCGCACTTATCTTTAGCGGATGAAGTCATAAGCTTGGCCACACAGGCTCCCCCTTACATTGCACTCTCTTCTCAGGTCAACCAAGCTTCTAGCCTCCATGAAACACCCATGGAAGATTGAGCATTTCTACTAAAGATTGGGAGAATGTGGATGTCTTCACACCGACCGGTGTTGTACCAAGAGAATAGATAAAGGATTTGGAAAATTCTATAACAAGGGTTCTAGTAAGGACTTTCTATTCATAGGAGTTAACCCAACATGGTGAGAGACCATTGATGCCCTTCTTGTCAGAGCCAATTGTGTGAGACTGGAATTTACTCCAATATCCACATTTAAATCCTGTCTATAAATACTCTTGGCTTTAGAGTGTTACCGGTTGAGTCGTTCCCTTGGGTGAGTACTTTTCCCCCAAGGCATGTCCTCTAGGATAAACAAAAGTGAGAGAGTATACCCATAGTTCAATCCTCTTTATTCCGCATGAATAAAGAGAGAACCCTTGCTGTATACCCCACTCACACTCACAAATTAACAAAGAATGGGTTTGGATTTTTGGTCACCCAGTTAAGGGGAGAGCATATGCCTACCATTCAAAACACACTACAAATAAATGAAAAGGAAGGGTTCTAGCTTTTTTGTCACCCAGTAAAGGGGAGAGCATATGGCTACCCTTCCAAATAGGTAGTAAACATGGTGTTCATTCCTTGTTAATTAATCTATGTTCCTACTTTAAGCAAAAAGGAAAGACATAAAATCTAGCCCCTACATCAAATTCATTAGTAGTTTCTAATAGATTATCTTCGACAAGCATTCTGGAGTTTTAGCATGATCTTTGATAGTGTTTTATGCAACCTGTAAAACAAAAAATCAAACATTAGTTTTCATTCTCTGGAAAAATTACATAAACAATTAAAAGCATCAGAATAGAAAGCAAAAACACCAAAACAATGGAAGCACAACAGAATTAAGTAAAAGCACCACAAAATTTAGCCAAAGCGACAGAGAAAATGGTGAAAGTGCCAAAAAAAAGGGTGAAAGTGCCACATAATGGCTTGAAAGCGTCAGATAAATTCTTTGAAGTGTGAAAACAATCAGGTTAAGCACCAGAGAATATTTTGTAAGTGCTAGAAAATTACGCGGTTGCACCAAAAAACTACACGTTCAAGCCTGTAAAACAAAATTTCTAGAAAATGTTAAAATAATAGGGGATAGGCCCCATGGTGGGAACCAATTTATGTGTGTTAGAAAATATGTGTGAATTATATCAAAACAAACACACTCAGATGGGAAGTATTATAGTAAAGAATCTATCCAAATTAAACACAGTTTAACAACATAATTCTTTAAAACTTTGCATCCTCCTCTAATCTTAAATGTCCTAGAAATTTGTGCTCTTAGATCTCATTCCTACAAAAATCCCTGAGATATCATCTAAGAAATGAGTAGCCTATCCATTTACAATGTAGATTATAAACCTACATCTATATGATTAAAAGATTTAGTTGTATGAAATGATAACTAGACATGGTGAAATGAGCCAATATGCACAAAAGGATATGAGGTGGAAGATAATGCAAACTATGATAATGCTAATGGGATTTAGAATTGATTCTACATGCTGAATTAAACTATGAAATTCCTAAAGGAGCCATGATCCAAATCAAAATTGATAACTTTAATCCTAAATGCTAAGCTAAAAATGCAAATGAAGCTCTAAAAACTCAAGTGAAATTCTACAGAGTAAGATTATACAATTGCTCCTTGTTGAAAAGTTATAAATGGGCCTCAATTTATAGATTTTTCCAAGGCATAGGGTGAATTGGCAGCCATGAATGATTGAGATTTGATATGGAGAAATCTACAGTGAAGAATGAGAAGGATGGACAAAACAAGGCAATTGTTCCCTTTAGTAAAACCATCTTGCCAAGTGTAAGATATAATCAATTGGAGAATGAAGCCATGTGTCTTGAAGGTTGTTAAATTTTTTGAGAGTAAATATCCAATTTATAAAATAAAGAAAATTATTTTCATGTGACAAATAGTGAGTTGGAGGATGAGGTGGAAGGTAGTTAGAAAAGTATCTAGAAATGTGAAAAAATAGAATTTAAAAATTACAATTTAATGAGAGGGAATTAATAAGAATAAAACAAATTATTTAGATTTGTTTATTTTAATTAAATCATGAAGAGGGTGAATTAGAATAGAAAAATTAAGAAAATAGGAACTATGTAAATAAATTTTTATTTTATTTATATAGTGGACGAATAAAGATTTCATTAATTAAATAATCAATATTTAATTAATATTTTCTAGACCAATTTTGAGTGTATACAGGTATAACAACATGTTAAAATAGTTGTTAGGCCTTCCATCCTTGACAAAAATATTAATTGGCAAGTCTTTGAAAGTGATGAGCAGATTCTATGTGTTTTGGTTGAGGAAGATCAATTTTCTATTGTAAACCAAGAAAAGCTAAAGCAACAATATGAGGATCAGATTATCCAACTGAGAACAAATAAGCTTCCTAGGGGTCTGGTTACATTAGAATCCATCTTCAACATTAATGACCAGCTAAAAAAGAACAAAACCAACATTCCTATTAAAGAAGAGCATTACGAAGAGTTGGAGATCTTTAAAGGTAAGCTTCTTAAGATAGGAAAAATTTGCTCAGCTAAAGATAGGAAGGATTTCATTGCTTTATTCCAAGAATTGTAGGATGCTTTTTCTTGGGACTATTCATATTTGAAAGGTTTTGATCCTATAATTTCCCAACATAAAGTAGAGCTAGAACCCAAGGAAAATCCTATAAGACAAAAACAAAGACCTTTAAACCCAAAGCTGGAACCCCTCATGATTAAGGAATTAACCAAGCTTATTGAGGGTGGAATTATTTTTCCAATTAAGCACACCTCCTAGGTTTCTAACCTAGTTCTGGTTAGAAAAAAATGGTGAAATTAGGATTTGTGTAGATTTTAGAGATATAAATAGAGCATCTCTAAAAGACCATTACCCATTACGCTCTATGGAGTAGATCCTCCAAGTTGTTGCTGGTTTTGAGAGATTTTCTCTGCTTGATGGATATTCTAGTTATAACCAGGTATTGGTCAAAGTGGAGGACAAATACAAGACTACCTTTACAACAAAATGGGGCACTGTGCAACACTGCATCCACTTTTTAAAGGGCTATGGACATGGATTTTCAAGGCTTAATTAATAAAATTGTGCTCATATATCTAGATGATGTAACAATATTCTCAAAAATTGTTGATGAACATCTGCTACATTTAAAACAAGTGTTTGGAAGATGTAGGGAATATGGAATCTCCCTTAATCCCAAGAAAATTATCTTTGTTGTTCATGAGGGTAAATTATTAGGACACATAGTGTCAAAATAGGGAATTACTATTGACCCTAAAAGAGTCAAAAACATATTAGAGCTGCCTTTACCTAATCATGAGAAAGGGCTACAAAGTTTCGTGAATAGAATTGAATTTTTGAGATGGTTTATACCTGACATTGCAAACCTTTTACAACCTCTGATTGCTATGTTAAGAAAGAATGCACTTTTCATCTGCACTAGAGAGGCTAAACACCATTTTGAAGCCATTAAGGAGGCTTTAGCGTCATCTCCCACACTGGTAAATCCAAATTTCTCAAAATACTTTATTTTGTATGCATTTGGCAGTATAGATTTTGTTTCTACAATGATTGTACAAGAAAATGGTGAAGGCTTAGAGCAGCCCATTGCCTTTTTCAGCCAAGATTTGGCAGCTTATGAGCAAATATATTCATTTGTAGACAAACATGTTTTGGCTATCATAAGAATCCTGAAAAAAATTAAGCCATTGATTTCCAACAATAAGATGCATTTAATGGTAGCACATCCAAGTGTGAAAGAGTTCCTATTGAGTAAGGATCTCAATGAAAAGAAAGTTGGATGGATCACTAAAGTTATGGAATTTGATGTGGATGTGAAGATCACAAGGCTGGTAAGGGGCAAGGGACTCTATGAGCAGCTTGCTTCAACACCAGAAAGTGAAGGGAAGACAAAAACATAGGCTTTTTTACTCACTGATAATCAAAATTAGAATGCTACACCTGCATTAGCAGTGGGATGGGTGCATGATATGACACATTTTCTATAGACTAATGAATTTCCACTAGGTTTAGACATAGCTAAGAGAAGATAAATTTTAGGTTATAGTCCATTCCATATGTCTTGATTGATAATGTTTTATTCAGGAAATATCTCAATGGTGTTTTGTCGAGATGTATTGATCAAGATCAGATTGGAAAGGTGCTTCATGAGTTTAATGATGGAACTACAAGGGTCATTTTGTCCCAAAAATAACATGGGAAATTATGAGAGCTAGCTATTATTGGCCAAGTATTTTCAAAGATGCCCATACATGGGCTAGAAAGTGTGTGAAGTGTGAAATATTTGCAAGAAAGGAAAAGATGCCAACATTACCTTTGCATCCAATTCAAGTGGAACAACCCTTTATGAGATGGGGCATTGATTTTATTGGGCCAATAAATCCACCTTCCAGTGCTAGTCACAAGTGGGTACTTACAACAATTGATTAATTTACACATTAGACAAAAGCAGTAGATTTTAAAGAAGCTAATGAATATTCTATTTTGAAATTTTATGATGATATAATAACAAGGTTTGGTGTTCCAGAATCAATCATTTTAGATAATGCCTTGGAATTTGTGGGATTCAGAGTTACTGATTGGGAAGTTAAGAAAGGAATATATTTGAACACTTCATCAAATTATTACCCTTAGGGTAATGGTTTGGTTGAAAGTACAAATAAGAATCTGATCAGAATCATTAAATGAATAATGGAGGATAATTAGAGAGCTTGACACACCAAGATAAAATCCACCTTATGGGCATATAGGATAACTCCCAAAAGGTCTATTGGAAATTCTCCATATGTACTAGTTTATGGAAAGGAAGCCAGATTACCTTTGTCTATAGAGCTGCCAGCTCTTGACATTATACATTAGCTAGAAATGTTTGAAGAACAAGATCCCTTGGAAATAAGATATTCTCAACTCATGGAGCTAGAAGAGACAAGAGACAAAGCTATGAAGTCTTTGGAGTATCATAAACTCCAAACTAAAAGAGTTTTTGTTAAAATGGAAACTACCAGAGTTTTTAGAGAAGGTGATGTATGCAAATGGGATGAGCTAAAAAGTAGGCCAAGGAAGCATACAAAGTTTGATAGCTTTTGAAGTGGCCCATTTGTTATCATAGAGTGCAAGGAGCACAATGCATTCCAGTTGTCCAATATGGATGGAGAGATTCTACCTTTCCTATTCAATGGGATACACCTCAAGCGTTGCTTTGAGGTTTGATCTATACCACTTCTGCTAGTTTAGAATTTTTGTTTTCAATAAGTGTTGATGCACCTTAGTTTAGTTGTTGTTTTAAGATTCCCTAAGTGCCTCTAAGCACAGTTCAATAGTTGAACTTTTGCAGTTTTAGTTTTCAATAAGTTTCTAAGGTGTTCTGAGTCATCTTCATTGAGTTGCAACATTGAGTCAAGCTGTTTTCAGATCTTTTTTGATTTTTTTAGTGACATTGTGCCCAATGAATAGTCTAGGTAGCTGGTCCTAATGTTTAGCAGGAAAATATATAGTAGATGTCACTAGAAATGTCACTCATTTTGTTATTTTCTCAAGATTGACTAAGTTTAGAGTGTTTACAAACTGAAAGTGAAGTACATATCTTATCTATCTTCCCTATATTGCATTCAATTGTATGAACATAAAAATCAAAGAGATTACAAGTTTCAGTAACAGATTATTGCATTTATAAAAGTGCATACAATATTGAAAATATCTACACAAATCTTGTTGAAAGTAATCTTTATTGATTCAAAAGTACATATTTTCCTCACACAACTCATGAGACTTAACTTGCTCAATTGAAATGAGATACAATCTATACATTGATGAATTAAAAGAGCATAATGCATATACAGGGGATGAGGCCAATCATTTCCTGATGACTGGTCAGAGTCTGTTGTCTTGCTTGGTCTTCTACTTCAAGTTGGCTTGTGTCCTCCATAGCTCCCTACTCTAGCCCCTGCATCTGTAAATTGCAATGATGTTAAAGTAGTGCTCTAAGAAATGAGGGCTCCTAACACTAAATGTACATGCACCCATCAATGTATAAACCGTCCCTCAAATACATTAAACAAACAACAAACTATACATGTCCAAAGAAAGAAACAAGATCATCAAGCCCTTCAGACATATGCACATATTTTTCCTAACTGTTTGTTTCATGTGCAGATACAAGAAAAATAATGTTATTATTTCATCAGATCTCAACACATGCGGTAGAACGTGGCTCCCACAAAGGTTGAGCTCAATATGCTAATTTATTATGCTTTTACTGCCTCATCATACAATTTTGGTCTGACCTTTGCTGCATTTCCTCTAGAGATTAACAATTTGACATTTTAGTGTCTGTTGTCTCTTACAAATTGCACCCTATGCAAAGTTATAAAAACTGAGCTTTATAGAGAAACATGGGATCATTTCAAGGCTGTGGGTCACCTAAAGTTGAAATGAACCTCCGGAGAAGGCCAACTTCCTTTGGTGTCACCTAATTGCTAATTCTGTAGAGGGAAAGGGAGAAGGAGTGCATACAAACAAAAACTAAACTATGGTGATACACCAAATTGATGAGATCAATGGAATACTTAGACTGTACTTGGAAATTGTCAATGATCATAAGGATACACATAAATTTCTATGAGCCTCACATTAATATATATCACAAACAGGTTTGATGCACACACTTTTTCAATAAAGGAAAATATTTTCACAGAAAAGAATCTATGTGTGATTATGTAAACACAGTTTGTGATTCATATAATGGTGCTTTTTACAAAGGAAGGAATGAAACACCAGATAAAGTTATAAAGGAATAAAAGAATTCACAAGATAACTCAATCATTAACCTGAAATGCACAACACTTTGCAAGAATAGTGACAAAAATCTGAATCATCAATAGTGGCCAAGATAACTCTGTATTTTATATTCCAAAAATCGAAGTGAGTTACAAAGCATACACTAGTTGAGAGAGGATTACTAAAAATAACTAACTCTTTTTGAATGTATTATTTGAACCCTTTACAAAGAGGCAAAAAATGCCCTATATACAAAAAAGATGTCGGCCCCTTAGGGCTTACAAAATATCTCCCTTCAGAAAAAATCTCCCATAGATATTTTAATGGAGTTAATGTTGTGTTCGATTGCATCCCTACTGTCCATGTCGGTGAAGAGTCGCTTCCATGAATGGTATTCTTTAGATCTTTCTGCAACCACCACATTTACTTCTGCTCCTCGTGTCCACCTTTGAATCCCCTAGCGATTTTCTTTGAATGCTCCTGAGCTCAGAACATATACACGTTGCTTTTCATTTTGTTGATCTTCTTCTCCTTGGTCAAACTGCCATAGCTTGTCCCTTAGCTCACTCTGATTAGTCAATCATACGACACACGAGATCGCCAAATGGTCTAGGGTCGCTTAGACTAAATCGCATGTCGGTGAGACACTTATCGTGTCTCCCCGATGTGATTATACCTTCCTGCAATTATTAGCACATCTTGAAAACGTTAATGAGAGTTCATAGCGAGCCCAAAAGTCATACCGATATCGCCTCTATGGTCACCAAGACAATCGCTATCGAGAAGACTTCATGGTGAACCCCTAGGAGTCATATAGATATCTCTCTCATCACTGAGACCTTCACCCCTCGGCAAGACCTTTAACCGAGCACATTCTGCTCTCCCCGAGCTCCTTCATTCCATTCGATGAGACTCCCTGTCTGTCAGTGAGACATCTTCCGAAGCTACAAATGTTATGCTGAAGGTTCCCTTTGTTGGCAGGAGCTTCACCATTTGGCCAGACCTTGCGGCGAGCAACCCTTTCTTTCAGTGATGAGTTTACTTTCTCTTCAGTCGGGGAGACATTGCTTGGTCGGTGAGACCTTATGCCGAGACCACCTTTTTCTCCCCAGGCTTATTTCCATTCGGTGAGACTTCATGATGATGTTCTCTCTCTTTGGCTCGGAGCTCCCATCAGCAAGAGTCCACCCTGTCAGTGAGACCTAATGTCGATCTCCTCCTTTTCTCATGGAGTTCACTATTCTTCTTCGGGCTCAGCTCATTCTCCTTTTGGTAAGACTGTCATAATCGCCTAGACCTCACAGCAATATCTTTATTTCTTTTTGAGCCCAATCTTGTTTCGGCGAGACCTTTTCAGTTTGGTGAGAAGTTTTGCCAAGCCCTTAAATCTTTCGGTGAGCTCTTTCTGTCGGTAAGACTTTCTGTGGTTGGGGAGACTTTATGCTGACACTGTCATCCTTGGATGAGACCACCCCGCTTCGCCCAGACATCTCAGCGAACTCCTTTTTTTAGTGAGGGCCTATGCCGAATTCACTCCATCTCGCTAAGACTCCCTTCGGTTGATAAGACTTCATACCGAAGGAAGCCTCCTTTTTCCGAACCGAGAGTACTTTGGGGATACCTTAACATTTTGGCCAGACCTCCTACCAAAGGAAAAATTATCGCCGGGCTCAGACCTTTGGTGGGACCTCCTTCATCGCCGAGATCTAACTCCTTTCGGTGAGATGTTAAGCTGAGCTATGAACCCTTATCTAAATTCCTTCCTTTCTTCGATGTGACCTTCATCCTTCAACAAGACATTATGCCAAAGGAAATATGTTTTCCTCCCCGCCAATGGCCTTGTGAACAATTTTTGGTGAGACCTTTGTCCTTGGTAAGACCTCCTAGCAAAGCCCCCACACATATGTCGAAGACATCCTACTTCGGTGAGACCTTCATCCTTCGAAAAGACATCTGGCTGATGAAAATTGCCTCGTTGGGACCTCCATATGCTTTGGTGAGACCTCACCTCATCGGAAAGACATTACACTGAAGCCACCTAGTTTTAGCGAAACCTCACCCGATGGCATCCCTTTTCACCAAGACTCTACTCTGTCAGCCAGACCTCATGGTGATGGATGCCTCCATTTAGCGAGGCCCCTTCTAGTTGGTGAGACATTTGGAAAGTCTTGGTGACTCTCTCCTTAGAGGATTTTCATGTCAAACTTGACCTAGGCAAGCCTTCCAACTGAGTTCCCTGTGACCTAACACCAAATGTATGATTTTTCCCTTGTTGTAAATGTTCCATTTGGCCTTCTCGAACATCTGTCACATGATTTGTCCTGCCTGATTGAGCCCATAGGTGAAAATTGGGCAACATTTCTGGTGACCTTTGCTAGATGTTTATCTGCTAAACATGAAAAACCAGTAGCCTAGGACTATCCATTGTGCATGGAGTCATTAGGAAGCTCAGAAAAAATTAAAGCATCAGCTTTACACATAGCCCAAATGTGTCTATAACTTATAGATTCTAACAGGCTGCCCAAAACTCAAGAAACAAGAGAAAATGAAAAGAAAACACCCATTGTGCTAAAACAACACTTAGGAAAAGGAAAAAAATTAAACTAAAGTGCAAAAAAACTTATTGGAAACATAAAACTAACCTAATATGTACAATGGAGGGTCTCATCAGACTTGAAAATAGGGCTTGAGGTGTATCCCATTGACTGGGATAGAAATTATTTCACCTTCTGTTGTGGCCAGTTGATAAGCATTGTGTTCCTTGCAGTGTTTGATAATAAATGGACTTGTCTACATATTGTCAAACTTGGTGTGATGGCTTGGCATGCTTTTCAGAACATCCCATTTGAGAACAATATCGCCGTCTATAAAATTCTTAGCTATAGCTTTCATGTCAAATGTTCTCTTTGTTTGGAGCTGATGATACTCCAAAGCTTTCATTTCTTTATTTCTTGATTCCTCAAGCTCCATGAGTTCTACATATCTCACGGACATTGGTTCATGTTCCTCAAACATCTCTAACTGGTGAACAATGTCTAGAGCTAGAAGCTCCACAGATAGAGGTAATCTATCCTCTTTGCCATAAACTAACATGTATGGTGAATTACCAATGGACCTCTTAGGAGTCATTCTGTCTACCCAAAGGGAACTCTTTAAATTAATGTGCCAGGCCCTTTGATTATCCTCCATGGTTCTTTTAATAATCCTGATGAGATTCTTGTTCGTGCTTTCAACTAAACCATTACCCTAAGGGTAATAATTTGAGGATGTATTCAAATGAATGAAATTTTTAACAACCCAATCAATTAATCTTAATCCCACAAATGCAAGAGCGTTATAAGATATAATAGAGTTAGGAACTCAGAATCTGGTGACTATATCCTCATAAAAACCCAAAACCAAAGACTATTTTGCTTCTTTCAAAGCTATTGCTTATGTCCACCGTGTGAAGTAGTCTGTAGCAGTGAGCACCCATTTGTGACTAGTACTAGATGGTGGATTAATTGGCCTAATAAAGTCGATCCCCCATCTCATGAAGGGCTGCTCCAGCTGAACTAGATGTAGAGGCATAGCAGGCAGCTTTTCTTTTCCTGCAAAAAGAGCACATCTCACACATTTCTTTGACCATGTATAAGCATCTTTGAATAAGCTGGGCCAGTAATAACTAGCTCTCATTATTTTTCATGCAGTAGTTCTTAGAGCAAAGTGACCTCCTGCAGCTCCATCATGGAACTCATAAAGTACCTTTTCAATCTGATCACTGTGAATACATCTTAACAAAACACCATTTAGATCATTTTTAAAAATAACATTATTTACCAGCATGTATGGTATGGACTGCAATCTGAAGTATCTTCTTTTGGCTTTGTTCAAACCTAATGGACACTCACCAGTTTGTAAAAATTGGGTCATGTCTTGAACCCAATTAAGTGTTACCACATGCACATCATCTTGAGCATCCTAAGACTCATTTGTATTAGCAAAAAAAATATCCTTTTCTAACTCATTTTCACTGCTTGACCCTATAGCAAGCTATTCACAGAGACCTTTACCTCTGACCAATTTGGTAATCTTGATATCTATTAGTTCCATTTCTGGTTTTCTCATTGTCTTGTTGTGTACTCTAGTTTTTCATGATAAAACTTTAGCTATGGGGTGTTTCTCATTTGCGCACGTGGGTTAAGTGGGCTCCCACAAGGGTTGAGCTTAGCGTGTTTGAATTCACTTATGGTGGGTGTTTCTCCCTCTGGTTCTATTAGAACTATAAAATTTTGAAAATTTTCATAGTCAATTGCATCCATGAGTGTTCAAATTGAGCCCTTGTCAATAGCATATTGTCCCTTCCTCATATTTCCTTGCTCATATTCTGTCGTGTGATCCATTTGAATCCATTGTGTCATGCATATTTTTCATTCTGGTTCATGTCGGCAGAGGTACCCAATTGTCTCCTCGACCTGTGTATGTTCCACTATTCTTTGTTGCAGGTTGTCGGTGAGACATTCCTCTTGTTGTGGCGACAGCGGGAACCCTTATCAGCATATCTTCTGGCTATCGGGCTAGCCTCTTGCTGAGTTTCTGAATTCTCGGCGATAGGTGCATTTTGTATTCTATCGGCATATGTTTTGTATTGCGGCGGGAGGTCTTGGCGAAGGGGTCGGGTCTTGCCGACATGATTTAAAGTGGCACTCGGTAGGAGTTCTGTCTTCTCTCGGTGACCTAACATGATCGGTTGTTTCGGCATAACTTTTCACTCTACATAGCATCTCACCGAGGTTTTCATGTTATGGCGATAGGTGGACTCTATTGGCGAAAGACCCATTTTGTCTTGGCAAATGTGAATGGCCTCAGATGATTTTTAGTGAAGCAAGGCATTCTCTACATAATGTCTCACTGAAGGTTGAATGTTATAATGATAGGAGAGTTTTTTTGGTGTAGGGATGGCAGTGTCTTGGCGATACATTATGGCTCAAAGTTTTTGGCAAAGCAATGTGATATCTACAAAGGGTCTCCTCGAGAGCAATAAGCTACAGCGACAGTGAGTGAATGCAGGGGCATTGGTATAGAAGGTCATAAGTCTCGGTGACATATAAAGAATGAGGTGGGTTTTCGGTATAATTCCATGATCTATATGATGTCTCACCAATGACCTCAGGCTATAGCGACATTCACAAGGGAGAAGGTTGCATCGGCAAAAGAAACATAAAGTCATAGCGACATCTCATAAGGGGTTTCTTTCAAAGGTTCATCGGTGAGAGTTATTTTCTTTGGGGTGATATCTTCCCGACTTCGGGATGTCTTCCCGAGACCCCCTCCCATCGGCTTGTGTTCATTATGTCAGGGAGATGTCTCCCCAACCCCAGCTTGTCTCGCTGATTATGTTAACGCTTCAGTGTGACTCCCTTTGGCCACGGTATCTTCACCATGATGTCTGGCTGACCCGGCCAACTCTTGCCGACTATGTTGAGCGTTCGATGCAACATATGATTTTCAACCTATGGTCTCCCCGACCTCTTTATGTCTTGCCGACAGTGGTTGCCTGCTTCAACAACTATTGATATTTAAAAGACAGCCGCCCAATCACTGTCGATCGATGGCCCATATTCAATTTCACGTGTTTCAGGGTTTCTGTTATGTTCGCGCGCGAAGACTTGGAGAATTCATGGTGGTAGATGAGAGGGTCACTAGATCCATTGAACCAGCATTCATGGCGATGGCTCTAGGACAAGGACGGCATGGCTCGAGTCTGGACACCTGGATTCAGCGGCAGATTTGACATTGATTACCTGGCTTCATTCGTGCAGGAATGTCTTTCCTGCAACAACCCCACCAGTGGCATTTATAAGACCTAAGAAGTTGTTGAAGGTCACAGCGAGTGTTTTGATTGGTCACAATGTAGTTGGGGTCTGACGTGGCGTGTTGATGTGGCTCTGAGCTGGATGGCAATCCCTGGACTGTTTAAAAGGAATGTCTAAATCATTTGTAAAGGTCTTCAGCCAGATATTGAAATCAGAACTGAAAGAGCACTAAGTCACAGAGTTAGGTTTTTACCAGATTTTGAGGTCTAGGGTTACAGTCTATAAATTGTAAGGTTCTTGGATGCATACCAGAACCCGAATGTATTTGTTTAGGTCTTTGAGTCTCTCCTTTGGATTGTACATTTGAATTGTTAATGAAACTGATCACGGATCATTCCATTAGCCTTTGTAATACTTTCTTGCATTGTCTGTTTTGATAATAGCTCATGTTCAAGGAACAGGTTAAATTGCTTTCATCATCTCAGAAATTTATATGTATGATTGAAGGATTTGATAAGTAGTCTTTAGGATCTGATCACTAGCTGTGGGATTAATAAGGTTAGTTTCACATAGGCTTTATTTGTCCAAGTAATCATTCCTTCTATTTGCAGATTATCTTGACTCCTAGCCCAAAGGATATTGGCACTGATTTGATATATGCTATTTGTCTTTAGGGTTTCAGTTATCTTGCTTAAGAACATTCATTCAAGTTATTGTTTCCTATTTCATGAATGATATTTGTGTTGAGTTTAATTCTCTATTAATTTGTCTTTCTTATCCAACAATTTTCCATCTCTTGGATGAGTGTGTACACTTTAACCATGCCCGAGAATGCATCTGATTAGTTTTATTTGAAGTCTTGTAAGAGTATGCACTGGTTGCTTACAACAAATCTCATAGTGTGCTTAAGGAACACCCTCCTAGGTCTTGCAGAGCCCGAAGTGAAGGAGAATGCAATAACTAGGTATTGCATCTCGTTAGTTGGCCACTTGTCTAGCAAGCATATAAGCATTGAGTGTGGCAAGCTCATAGGTGCTTGCTCAGACCTGCTGGTTAGTTGTGAAAACAACCAACAATATCCACATCATATTCCATAACCTTAGTGATCCACCCTACTCTTTTCTCATTCAGATCTTTTCTCAATAGAAATTCCTTGACACTTGGGTGTGCAACCATGACATGAATTTTATTATTAGAGATTAAAGCCTTGAATTTTTTAAGGCTTCTTATGACAGCGAGAACATGCTTCTCTAAAAAGGAATATTTTTGTTCATAATCAGCCAAACCTTGACTGAAAAAGGCTATTGGTTGCTCTAAATTTTCTTCATTTTTTTGCACCAACATTGCAGAAATGTTAGTTGTGCTACCATAAGCATACAAAATGAAATCTTTAGAAAATTTGGGATTTACCAGCGCAGGAGTTGCTACTAAGGCCTCCTTAATTGTCTCAAAATTGTTCTTGGCATCTTTTGTCCAACTAAAAATTGCATTTTTCTTTAACATAGCTGTTAAAGGCTATAGCAGGTTTACGACATTAGGGATGAACCTTCTGAGAAAGTTGATTTGGCCCAAAAAGCTCTGCAGACCCTTCTTGTGATTGGGTAATGGCAACTCAAATATAGCTTTGACTCTTTTAGGGTCAATAGTAATTCCATCTTTTGACACTATGTGACCTAACAACTTACCTTCAAGCACTGCAAAAATACTCTTCATCGGATTGAGAGATATTCCATACTCTACATTTTTCAAAAACTTGCTTGAGATATGACAAATGTTCATTTGATTTTTTTGAATATACAGTTATGTCATCTAGATAAACTAGCAGACATTTTTGAATTAAATTTTGAAATGCCATATCCATAGCATGCTAAAAGGTGCCACCAACATTTGATAAACCAAAAGGTATTCTTTTGTAGGCCATGGTGCCCCACTTAGTTGTAAAAGCAGTTTTGAACTGATCCTCCTCTTTAACTAGCACCTGATTATAACTAGAATATCCATTAGTAAGAGAAAACCTTTCTGATCTAGCAACAACTTGAAGAATTTGTTCCATAGATGGCAAGGGATAATGATCTTTCAAAGATGCTCTATTAAGGTCTCTAAAGTCTACACAAAGTCTTATTTCACCATTTTTCTTCCTAACCGGCACAAGGTTAGAAACCCATGAAGTGTGTTTAATAGGAAAGATGATACCCCTCTCAACTAGTTTGGTCAGCTCTTTAATCATTAAGGGCTCAAGCATAGGATTCAAGGGCCTTTGTTTCTGCCTTACTAGCTTAGCATTAGGTTCTAACTCAATTGTGTGCTGAGAAATATGGGGATCAAACCCTTTCAAATCTGAGTATTCCCAACCAAATACATCATAAAATTCTTGGCATAAGGCAACAAAAGATTGTTTATCTTCATGTGAACAAATTTTGCCTATCTTAAGGGGTTTACCTTTGAAAATCTCTAGTTCTTCATAATGTTCTTCTTTGATTCGCAAGCCAGCTTTGCCCTTTTTAAGCTGATCACCAGTACTGAAAATCAACTCTAAGGTAACAAGACCTTTGGATAACTTAATTTTCCTCAGCTATATGACTTGATCATCATACTATTGCTTAAGTTTTGCTTGATTAACCATGGAGAACTGATCTTCTTCAAGCAAAAAAGAAAGAATTTGTTCATCATTGTCAAAGACCTGCTAGTGAATGTTGTTATCAGGAATTGATGGCCTGACTACAACCTTCACATATTGTTGTACTTTCTTTTTTCTAATGTCACTTGGAATATCAAACTGTGCTCCAATGGCTGCAAGCCTATCAACATGCTTATTCTGGTTCCTTGGAATAGATACTAAGTTAAAGGCATCAAATTCCTCAATCATATTCCACACTCTATTTCTATAAGACTTTAGTGTGTCATTTTTAGAAACATTCAGCCCCCTAACCTGATTAACTATCAATTCACTGTCTCCATAGACTCTCAATCAGTCAATTCCTCTTTTCCTCGCCCACTCAAGACCTTTGATGAGTCCTTCATACTCAGTAGTGTTGTTAGAACATACAAAAGTGAAACAAAAGGCTGAAAAGTACTTATCACCCCGTGGAGAAATCAACATTGCACCTCCACCTACTCCATTCTTGCTCCTAGAACCATCAAAGAACATCTCCCAATGTCTAGTTTGTTGTTTTAACAACTTATATGAATCCTTTTCAAGGTTTGCAATCTTTGCATCAGGCTCAAGTATGACATAGCTACCCATACTAGCATCTCGAATGAGATCCTCAGGACTGTCCATCACATTTTCAACTGCCCATTCATGTAGAAGCACATCAGGAACAACTTTTGTTTGAAGTTGCTGAGCAACAACTATTTCACTATCAGTAAAAGTGACACAATTTGTGTCTACAGCAATAGGAACAACATTAAGGGGACTTGGGTTATACAGCTCAATATGATCTTTAGCAAAAATTTTTGATCTAATGGTAACCTTAGTTCCATATCTCAGTCTAAACAACATATGCGACCAATCAGCTGACACATAACCACCTATCTTGGCTGTAAAGTCTCTTGATAAGCACAAGGAAAAGAAAGGTGGAAGGTCTATGACACATATGTCTTGAGGAACTAAAAAATTAGGGCAAGTGTGAAGAGTGAGACTCAAATATTTAATGATGCCCAATGTATTAACAAAAGTACTATCCAATTGAATTACTCCTTTCTCAAAAGGCTGATACTTTAGTCCCAGCTTGTCAGTGATCTGTTTTGGCATCACAGAGCTACTAGCTCCACTATCTACCATATAGTTATGAACTAACTTATCACCTATGATTACAAACACATAAAAAGGAGGTGGTTTGACTCCTTTTCCTGCCTCTTTGATGGGTTTCTTATCATTTCCTTGGGTATCATTTGCTAACACCATTCTAACTTGACCTATTGGAGACTCAGAGTGATTAGACACTTTCAAATTTGACAAAGCAGAGTGTAACATGTCATTTTGACTTGGGATAGCTAATGAACACCACATAGACATTGTTACATTCATCTTCTTCATACTATCAAGAATGTTAAAGGGCACAGCTGGGTTTACTTTATAATGTACCTTTACGCCAGTGTGATTAGCTTGTAGATGTGGTTGTTCCTTACCTTGGAGTGGCTGATTTCTTAGTCACTTGAGATATAGATCGTCCTGCAGCTGCTTCCTTTCCTTTGTCAGCTGCTTGATCAAGCTTGAAAGCTCTTTTCTTTTCCCTCGTGTTAGATGCAACTAGACAACTATCCACATTCAATCCACAAAATTTCTCACCTTTCTAGTTAAGTAGAGTAGTGTCATTGGTAGGTTGATTTTGGCATTGTGGAGATGCATCATTGAATTCATTCTTCTATGAACTTGAGGAATTTTGCACCATTAGTGCCTGATTAATGAGTCCATTTGAGCAAGTGGCTTGATTGTGAGATTGGTTACAAGGGTAACACCACTCATAATTTTCTGCTAAGTTATTTTGAATTAGGATAAGATCCTTGACTGTACTAACAGGTGCTGGAGCATAAGCCTGGAAAGGTCTTGTGTTCACATTCTGCCTTGGGCCCTGATAATTGCCTTGGTAAGCTTGTCTATTACCTTGATATGCTTGTTGCTGACCTGAATTCTGCTATTGATAAGGCCTGCTATATGATTGCTGCTTCTCCAAGCTCACAAACTTATTACCAACATTCTGCAATAGACTTTTGATTTCCTGTAACTCATTTGGGGAACTTGAGACAACAACTTCTTGTGTTACAACAGCTGGAATAGGTGGCAAAGGTACAAAAGGTGGTATCTGCAAAGGGATATTTGCATGAATCTTTAGAAATATAGGCATTGGTGGCCTGGGAGAAAGTTTACCAGCTTGTATTAGGCTATTTTCAACTCTAATTTCTATTTCGAATGCGCCTAGTAGAGAAACACCCCCCATTGATTATATCATAACAACTATATCACTATTAAGAGCCTTTAGGAAGTACAAAAATACATATTCTGGAGGTGGTCTTACCACAGCAGGGATTCTATCCCAAGTCCTTTAAAATTTGAAATTAAAATCATTCATTTGCTCCTAAGGAGCCCTCTTAAGTATAGTCAATTGTTCCAACAAAGATAAATTGTCAGACCTGTCCTGAAACTGCCTATGCAGCTTGTCACCCAACTCATCCCAAGTGGCAACTAAACCTATAGTAAGACTCCTAAACCATTGTAATGCCCTTCCTTTGAATGATGTTGCAAGTAATCTTATAGCCACATCTTCTTGTAACATCACGTCTATGTTCAATAGGGGTAGTCTGATCTTCCCCACTAAAAATTGGAAAACTTTTCAGAGCTGCCATTGGGATGTCATTGTGTTGTAACAAATTTAATGGGCTACCTCCATCGAATGGCACAAAAGGATGGTTTCTCGGAGTAGCCATTGGAGGTGGGTTTGCTTGCAAGCTAGGTGAATTAGAGAATGGAACAACAATATGAGGTCTCAGAGATGGAGGAGTAGATTTAGCTCTTCTAGAATAAACAAATATTGTCCTAGACCTTTCTATTGCTCTACCTTGTCTTCTTGGTGGTGACAGCTGCAAATATTCAAAAGGAAGAAAATTGCTCCTTGTCTGAACTCTTCTCACAAATTGTAACATCATTGATTCTAAAGTTATTCCTCTTTATGGAGTCGCCAAGTATGCAAAAATGACCTTTGCAAAGTCCTAAACTTGTTGGTTGCATACCAAACCAGCAATATCACGTAGAGGGGTCCCACTAGGCATGCTAGAAACTGTTGTCTCTTAAAAATTGAACCCTATGCAAAGTTTTCAAAACTGAGCTTTCTAGAGAAACATGGGATCATTTCAAGGCTGTGGGTCACCTAAAGTTGAAATGAACATCTGGAGAAGGCCAACTTCCTTTTGTGTCACCTACCTGCTAATTCTATAGAGGGAAAGGGAGAAGGAGTGCATACAAATGAAAACTAAACTATGGTGATACACCGAATTAATGAGATCAATGGAATACTTAGAATGTACTTGGAAATTGTCAATGATCATAAGGATACACATCAAATTCTATGAGCCTCACATTAATATATATCACAAAAAGGTTTGATGCACACACTTTTTCAATAAAGGAAAAGATTTTCACAGAAAAGAATCTATGTGTGATTATGTAAACATAGTTTGTGATTCATATAATGGTGTTTTTTACAAAGGAAGTCATGAAATGCCAGATAAAGTTATAAAGGAATAAAAGAATTCACAAGATAACTCAATCATTAACCTAAAATGCACAACACTTTGCAAGAACAGTGACGAAAATCTGAATCATCAACAGTGGCCAAGATAACTCTGTATTTTATATTCCAAAAATTGAAGTGAGTTACAAAGCATACACTAGCTAAGAGAGGATTACTAAAAATGACTAACTCTTTTTGAATGTATTATTCAAACCCTTTACAAAGAGGCAAAAAATGCCCTATATACAAAAAAGATGTTGGCCCCTTAGGTCTTACAAAATATCTCCCTTCAGAAAAAATCTCCCATAGATCTTTTAATGGAGTTAATGTTGTGTTTGATTGCATCCCTGTTGTCCATGTTGGTGAAGAGTCGCTTCCATTAATGGTCTTCTTCAGATCTTTCTACAACCACCACATTTACTTCTGCTCCTTGTTTCCACCTTTGAATCCCCTAGCGAGCTGCTTTGAATCCTCCTAAGCTCAGAACAAACACACATTTCTTTTCATTTTATTGATCTTCTTCTCCCTAGTCAGACCGCCATGACTCATCCCTTAGCTCACTTTGATTGGTCGATGATACAACACACAAGATCGCTAGATGGTCAAGGGTCACTTAGACTAAATCGCATGTCGGTGAGACACTTATCGTGTCTCCCCAATGCGATTATACCTTCCTGCAATTATTGGCACATCTTGAAAACGTTGATGAGAGTTCATACCGAGCCCAAAATTCATACCGATATCGCCTCTATGGTCGCCAAGACAATCACTATCAAGAAGACTTCATGGAAAACCCCTAGGAGTCATACAAATATCTCTCTCATCGTTGAGACCTTCACCCCTTGGAAAGACCTTTTACCGAGCACATTTCGCTCTCCCCGAGCTCCTTCATTCCATTCAATGAGACTCCCCGTCGATCGGTGAGACATCTTCCCAAGCTCCAAATGTTATGTCGAAGGTTCCCTTTGTTG
The DNA here is from genome assembly GCA_007258455.2 of Sequoia sempervirens. NCBI lineage: Eukaryota > Viridiplantae > Streptophyta > Pinopsida > Cupressales > Cupressaceae > Sequoia > Sequoia sempervirens. Next base: position 132,784,919 of record VDFB02000363.1, on the reverse strand, counting down.
GTAGGACCTTCACCATTTGACCAGACCTTGCGGTGAGCAGCCCTTTCTCTCGGCGATGAGTTTACTTTCTCTTTAGTCAGGGAGACATTGCTTGGTCGGTGAGACCTTACATCGAGAGCACCTTATTCTCCCCAAGCTTATTTCATTTTGGTGAGACCCTATCGGGTCGGTGAGACTTCATGATGATGTTCTATCTCTTTGGCTCAGAGTACCCATCAACAAGAGTCCACCCTGTAGCTGAGACCTCATGTCGATCTCCTCCTTTTCTCGCCGAGCTCACTCTTCTTCTTCAGGCTTAGCTCCTTCTCCTTTTGGTAAGACTCTGTCATAATCGCCCAAACCTCACAGTAATATCCTTATTTCTTTCTGAGCCCAATCTTGTTTCGGCAAGACATTTTCTGGTCGGTGAGAAGTTTTTTTGAGCCCCTAAATCTTTCGGCGAGCTCTTTCTGTTGGCAATACTTTCTATGGTCGGGGAGACCTTATACCGACACTTCCATCCTTGGCCGAGACCATGCCACTTTTCCCAACATCTCAGCGAACTCCTCTTTTCAGCAAGGACCTATGCCAAATTCACTCTATGTCACCAAGACTACCTTCAGTCGATGAGACTTCATACCGACCAAAGCCTTGTTTTTCCAAACCGAGAGTACTTTGGGGAGACCTTAACATTTTGGCCAGACCTCCTACTGAAGGAAAAATTATCGCCAGGCTCAAACCTTTGGTGGGACCTCCTTCGTCGCCAAGACCTTTCTCCTCGGTAAGGCCTCCTAGCAAAGCCCCCAAACATATGCCAAAGACGTCCTGCTTCGGTGAGACCTTCATCCTTCAGCAAGACATCTGGCCGACGACAGTTGCCTCACTAAGACCTCCATATGCTTTGGTGAGACCTCACCTCATCGGTGAGATGTTACACCAAAGCCACCCAGTTGTAGTGAAACCTCACTCGATGAAGTCCCTTTTCACCAAGACTCCACTCTATCGGCCATACTTCATGGTGATGGATGCCTCCATTCAGCGAGGCCCCTTCTAGTCAGTGATACATTTGGAAAGTCTTGGCGACTCTCTCCTTAGAGGATTTTCATGCCAAACTTGACCTAGGTAGGCCTTCCAACTGAGTTCCCTGTGACCTAACACCAGATGTATGATTTTTCCCTTGTTGTAAATGTTCCATTTGGCCTTCTCAAACATCTGTCACATGATTTGTCTTGCCTGATTGAGCCCATAGGTGAAAATTGGGCAACAGTGTCAACAAGAAGGAAATATCTCTAAAGAAAAAGGCAACAAATTGTATCACCTTTAAACACTGGCATAATTCCAAATGAGGTGATTTATGTGGAAGTGAAGTGTTTTGTATTAGAGATGCATGAAGAAAGATGGATATTCCATAGGTATGAAATGAATAATGTCTTCGCATATTGTAGTATAAGTGTCAAAAACTAGAGATAGTATTTAGTGGACTTCAGAACATAGTTTAATCAGAACATAAACTACATATGAACAAATGAGAAGAAAGCTAATCTATTGTGTAAGAATAATTAGTCCTATGGACAAATGATGCAATACAAAGAAATAATGATATGATGAAATTATATACATATAAGTGCTTTATCAAGAAATGCAATTGCTTTTGTTTATTTCCTATGATGTACTCATACAAGATCATCATCATACTGAAATAACCAAAGAGTTTACTTAATTGTCATGACAAAGACTATCAAAGCATTTAGCAGTTTCTAGCAGGATAGAGCTTGAAAGTAAGAGAATGCCTTGAAGAGTAAAAGAGACATCATAATAGTATTTCAAAGCTTTAATATCGGTGATGTTTTATGACACGATTCATGATAGCCATGTATAATTCATGATGTACAATAAAAATATCATGAGCAGGATTTATGATAAAAAGTAGAGGACTATTATAATGAATCTTGTGACTGCAATGATAGAATCCATGGAAATAGAGACAACAAAACAACAATGAATGAAAATATTTTGAGCTACAGTGAATTGTCATATTGGGGGGGAAATATAAAGGATGTAAGCCTTCATATCAATCCACGAATAACATGTAAGACAAGGACATGAAGAGTATAACATTTTTAGAAAGGTCATCTTCACTGCGATCAAATAAAAGTGATAGTCCTATGTACAAGAATTACAATGGAAGTGTCATGAAACTAGGGTAATTTATTACTGTTATAAATTGCATTAATCTGTTATAGTCATGATCTCTTGTATGTAAGATTTCCTTGACATTTAGTTAATAGTAATAGAAATATTTAATTGAAAAATGGTGAGTCTTCCTTAAAGTATGAAAAAACCACTTTGATACCAAAATAAAACATGATTATATGCAATCAGATTACTAAAAGAAAATTACAATCTGATATAGTTTTCTTGTTTTTCATCAGAGGAATATGAAGCCTCATTTTATAATTTTGAAGGTAATTTGACCTTTAACAAGTAGAAGAGTTCTAAGAGATTAAATTCTCTAATATAAGAAGTTCTTGACATCACTGGAAGAGGGGGATGGCTTAAAGGTGCTTCAAATTTTTACATGAAAAACCCAAAATTGGAAGATTCAAAATTTTGTATTATTGTTCTATGTTAATGCTTAGGCTGAGCCATAGCCATATTGGGAAATGTGTAGAGTTTTTGTTCCAGCTATCAATAAAAAATGAATAAAGGAAGAGGTCGTGCTATGAATAGATGAAGGCTATTATCATCTATGGAGATTTTGAGTCATAATCACATATATACAAAGAAAAGCTTCATGAATCTGTAAGAATTTAAATATAGAGGGGAAAAGAAATGTGAAGCCAAGTCTAAAGATAGGTTTTTCTTCTTTTCTTTCTAGGAGAAATGAAAAAGAGGCAAACATCTACAAAAATTATGAAGAACAAACTATGCATTGAGTATATCTCTAATGGCAGCCATGAAGTGCATAACCAGGATACATATAAGGAATAACAATTATATGCATGGAAAACCCATCAAGTTTACCACATGAGATTCCTTTCTTTCTGCAAGAAATGTATACAAAAATCACAAAGGCTAGAACCTGTAAAGAGAAAGAATCATGAGTAGAAGCATTATGTTCTATTATTTAACCCAACAATCAACAATGTTCCTACAAGCCTCATGTAGATGGCGCGACTAAGTAAAGAGGAATCACAAAAGTGGAAAATATCCAAAATGAATGAGGAAAAATATAGATGTCGTAGCCATGAAGAAATCTATACAAGCATAAAACAGGTGATAAACTTCCAAACTCCTCAAGGAAATCATTAAAATGCTTACCAATGTGAGTCCTTGTGAATAAGATTGATGGAAAGTGCAGGCCAAAGAGCTCATGAATTGTAGTAGAGAAGGCTCTTTGAAACCTTGGTGGTGGTGCTTCAGATTCTTCCAGAAGCTTCAAAAGGTAAAATGAAATAAATGTTCATCTTTTTGTTTTGCTTTAGGGGTTTTTACCCTAAATCTTGTAAATTCCAACAAGAGAAACATGGCATTTTTTGTCATTGTTTTACAAATAAAACAATCCAACTAATGTGAGCCCGCGACCCTACATATTGGTGTTTGTGCCTTAGGAAAAAATATTCCTTGGATTTTTTTTTATGATTTGGTTGTGGTAATTGGCACCTCAACACATGGAGTTCAGTTCATTTTGAACTGTCACCTCAGCTATGTATGTGTACTTTGGAGGGTGTTCTTGGAATTTTTTATTTGCATAAATTCTATTGTAAAACAATTGGTTTTAATGTGCATTTATAAACCTTAAATCATTTTGTTATCCTTAAATACAAACAAAATATTGGTGTATACTTTCATCATGTGCTTTAAAAACAAGTGGAGGGAATGTAGGGTAAGTTATTTTCAGTTTGGAGGCATACGACACATTTCTAGGGGGAATTTATTCATCTTGTTGGAGGTTTTGATGAGATTCTTGGAGTGGTTTTGCATGCCTAAATTTTTGGAATGGTCAAATCTACTCTCCCCACATGTTGGAGGTAGTTTTATGAGGAATCTAATGCCTCATTTCTAGGCTTTTCTAGTGCATCCGACCCAAGGTAGTTGCTTACTCCTATTTTCGTGCAACCACTTGGGTTGAGTTTTATATTCACTCATGTAACTCATTTTAGGAGAGTTCAAATAGTGCAATTTTTGGAGTTAGTAATTTTTGTAGTCCTTTCTCATATTTGAGCATACTTTGTAACTCATTTGGGGAGAATGAAATACAAACAGTGCCTTGGATTCTACTGATTTCAAGTTTTTCCTCATTGTTGTAGTATTTTTTCATTATTGAATAATTTATTAAGCTACTTGTGAGGTATCTTAATCTCCATGAAGTTTTGTCTCATGCTTTCATGTCTTTTCTAGGGTATGTGCAAGATCATGATGGGTATGTGGCTGACGAATTTTTTTTTACTAAAAATTGATAAAATGAAAAGGGTTTTTAAAGGAGATTCCTAGCTGTTCACCAATATAAATTATGATTTACTTTGAATTTAATAAGTAATTATTATTCATTTTCTATTTTAATTACAACTAAAGTCTTGATTGATAGGCTAATTGAAAAATATCTATAGCTTTCAAATGGTATTACATTGTTTTAATCCAAAATATGAATCACATTCTATGATTTGCATTCTATAGGATTAAAAAAAGAAAATTTGAATTTCATGAAGTTTTGACCAAGTTAAGGTGGTCAGACATACGAGTTTTTATATTTTTAAAAAGTTGTAAAAAAAAATCATAATTAATTATTTACTTGGAAAAAAATTACAAAAAAATATGTATCACATTGGGACATGAGTCCTCTACTTATATCTAAAATATTATAAAAAAAATTATCATTTTATCTTGGTTAGGGTGGTCAGACAGACACCTACTTCTTCTTTTTTTCCTGAAATTTAAGTACTACTACATTGAAATTTTAAATTTTCACCAAATAGATTTATTTTTTTTAAACAAACCTAGTAGTTTAGAAACTACATTGAAATTGCTACATATTCTATTCTTACATATTTTTGAAATAATATAGATAACTTCTTCAAAATTTTACATCAAGTTGCCTAACTCTAATTTTTCTAATTTTTTTGCCACTTAAGGTCCTGATTTTTCCATGATGATCCTACACATACCCTCTACAAAAGTAAGTTTGTGCAAGTTACAAGTTGTGTTAAAGTTGCATGTACCTTTAAACTGTGAAAGTTACTTTTCCTCTTTAAGGGTTAATTTATTCAAACCCTCTTGTGAAATATTTATGTATGAACTTACAAAAATAAGTTGTGTAGTTTAGCTATATCATTAGTAGCCAAGTGTATGCAAGTCTGAATCGTCATAGCCCCCTTTTCAGTTTGGTGAATCACCTTTCTTTTAGTTTTTAGTTTTCATTTTAAGTATTCCTTCTCCTTTTCCTCTATAAAAAAGTAGTAGTTTTAGGTTATAACCAAAGGAGTCGGCCTTCTCCAGAGGTTTGATTTCATATAAGAAACCCACAACTTGAGATCATTCCAATGTTTCTCTAGAGTGTTAAGTTCTACAACTTGTTAAATCCTACAGCTTAGCGAGGGTGCAACTTTAGTAGTTAACAAGATGAATAGCGAAGATTAAAAGTTGAAAATTTCCCTAGAATCAATGGTCAAGATTGAATGTGACAACCTGAAATTAGGGTTAAGGAAACATTAGGGTGAATTTGAAATGAATGGTCAATATTTTATTTTTGAAAATCAAATCAAGGGACAAGATTGCATGTGACAAGGAGATAAGAATGGCATAGAAAAAGAGAAAGTTGGAAAATCAAATAATAATAGAAATTACTTGATTTATGGAGGAAAGTTATTATTTTGAATTAAAAATTAACTTAATTCAAAAGGTGGGGTCATGTGACAATTTTAAATAAATTTATTTATTTAAAATTAGGAGAATGCCAAGGTGGACAATACTTAAATAAATTAAAGAATTTATTTAATTATGAGAAGATATTTAGAAATTAATGACGTTTCTAAATAAATAAATAAAATTTACTTATTTAAATAATCAAGAGGAAATAATGGACAAAGGATAATTAAATAAATTTAAGAATTTGTTTAATTATAGAGAGACATTAGAATATTAGTGATGTATTTAAATAAATAACATTTATTTATTTAAATAATCAAGATGAATAAAAGACATGAATTAATTAAATAATTAAGATTTATTTAAATAACAATTGAATTGGACCAAAGGACATAATTAAATATTTAATTATGCTAGGAAGAAATATGGAGAAAATAGAACTTGCAGGCCTAGGTCATTTTTATGTGTCTACAGTGACAACTGGGCATCTTTGGAGCAACTTTGCAATATATTTGCAAAAAATCCAACACATATCACCACCTCTTCCAGAATCTAATCCACTGAGGTCCATGATGTCGAAAGGTGTCATTGATGTATGATGGAGAGAAGTGTGTGTTTTAGAAATGAGACAGGTATGCTTCAAAGTTTCCCAGTTGTCATGAAATGTATTCATGTTTTTGTAGAGGTTACTTCCAAAGGTCAAAGGAGAAAATGGGTTGCATATTTGATGTGGGTTTTCTGAGAGTTTTCCAGTGGTATGATTTGCAGATGTTGACATCAAAACAAAATAAATAGCACCACATATTGGCAAGGTGGAAAACATAGTGGGTTATGTGTTATTTAATTTTGCTTTGTATGGTGAAGATGTGAAAGCTAATAATTTCTTTGATGCAACTATGTAATATGTCCCATAATGCTAAAGCATGTGTCTATACTTGGTTGACCAACTACCACCTCTATCTTCCATGCAATGTCCTCACTTAGATTGAGGAATTGATTCTCCCATACAGGTTGCGGGAAAAGATGTTAAGGAGAATTGACAAAAAAGGGCCAAAGTGCACTGACGTCAAATAACATAATTATGCTCATTTTGTTTGACTACATCTTTTGTGTATGTGAAAAAATGATAATGGAAATTCAATATCATAATCTACAAATAGAGACTGTAAATTTTTGTGACTGGACAATTCATTTTTACCGAGAGATGCAAGACCTTTTCCTAGTTTGGATACATCTAGAAGGTATCCATTAAACCAACAGTAATAATCCAAAAGCACAATCTTCCCAAGAATTTGAGCATGAAATTTATGAGATTCCTCAAGGTGGAATCTCGAATTAGTCATCACATGGGTCCTATCAAGGAATGGTTGCTTGTTGTGTTAAAATTCAACTACACTGTTGGTTTTGATGATGAGTTTTACTATAATTGCTATTAGAGCTGGGTCATGGGTTCAAATCCCATGGTCACACTAGGGGGATTTTGGAAGCTTAGCACTTCCACCCCTTAGTCAGTGTTGTCTGTGTGATTCGTAATATGGTTTAACCGCCTACCATGCATATTATCTAACACTTGTATCAGGCATTGAGAGGTCGATGATTTTGTGCAACAACAAGATCACCACACAGACAATATGAATGTAATGACAACCTTTTGGTTGGTGACACCTCACGTGAATTTGGATAGTTTTATGTATCCTCCAACTGCAATTATATTGACAGTATGAATGTCTTAGAAGCCTTTTTTTTGTACGCATTAATAATGTAATGAATTTGACCTTAAAAATATATAATAACTCTTAGTTACAATATAAATTGTATATGAATTTCTTTGTATGATTGAAATAATGAAATCCAAAAAATAATGGCAAATTAGAAAATACAATGTGGGTTTTCATTTTTTTCATTCTGCATGTTTAAATCTAAACATTTGAGAGGATGAGGAGGGCTTGTAGGTGTGGGATACATTCAGTTGCAGTTTTCTAAATGCCCTATGTTTTCCAATTTCATTACATTATTGCTATCTAGAATGAGAAAGGTTCGCAATAAAATCATAAAACATACCAAATTGAGGTGAGGGGCAAGTAACCAATTGGGTTGTTACTTGTAAAGGGTTTTAGAAAGTGGGTTGCAGGATTTATAACACCCAATGTTTTCCAACCTAAAATTTCACATAACAGTCTGAATGTCTTGAAAAGATTTTGTTATTTAGATAGTATGAATGTAATGAAAGGAACCTCCAAAATTTACAATTTTTAGTTATGGTATAAATTGCAATTCCGTATCTCCATGTTGCAAAACATAGTGGGTTACGTGTATAATGCTTTAAAAAACTATGTGGGTTGTAGGTTTCATAACACCATCTCTTTTCTAACTTGCAATTTTGCTGACAATAGGAAGGTATTGAAAAAAAAAAATTATTTAGATAGAAAGAATGTAATGAAAGGCACCTTCAAAATTTATCACAAGTCTTAGGTAGAGTAAAATATGCATTTCAAATTCCTCTTATGATTGAAAAAAGATATGCTTGCTTACTGTAGATAGTGTAATAAATTTTGGAACTTTAACTTTCTATAACACTTGCAATTCTTTTATATTTTACAACAAACCAAGGATGCATTTTTTAAAGGGAAAGTGCTTTGTACAACGACGAATGTCATTGAGGTGGTCAAAACACCTAAGAGGGTGTGTAGTGGTGCATCTTCTTCGAGACGGTCATGTTCCACAAATGTGCAGGTAAGATCTTGTAATTACAAGATGCAATCAAATGTATAATTTTAATCTCTCAAAAGTGGTTACAATGTTGACTAGAAAGTGGGAATGTTTTAATCAAGAGGAAGTAACCGTGGTATAGAGGAAGTCCACTTATTTTAGGAAAACACTAAATACTAAGGTAGCGACGTGTTCAGTAATTTATTGTGAACTTCCAATTGCCCTTTACTTCTAATGCGTTAATCAAAATACTTTACAGTTTTAGTTAGAAAATGTCATGTCTATTACAAATATGTTGATTTTGACAGTATATCATTCCTTCAATTTAGGATGATAATCAGGGAGACCATCACACTCTTGCCATAGTCCACAACAATGAGGAACATTGTACAAAGGGAGACCCTAAGGATGTGGAGGGACACAATGAATCATGAGGTGATGTGGAGTATGGGAAGGTACATATAATAACTCAACAATTGCATCATTTGGCTATGTGTATATGTTGTGCATTCAAATTGTTTTAATATCAAATATACTAAGTGATTTTCTTTTCTGAATTTGTTGTGCAAGTTGTTGAAGTGGATAATGCTAGATACGTATATTACTATATTGTAGTAAAATGTATGACCAAATATCATGATTGGATATTTTTCAACATGCATAGGATTCAGCATCACCACCTTACTATTATTGTGGCTCCAAAGCATGACTAAATTGTGTCGGGGGGAACCAAAATTCCAACCTCCTCCCCCTAAGAAATTGAAAAAGTACCTTCAAAAGAAGGTGGATAATATGGAGTACCAACTAAATCTATGGCGGAATCTCCAACAGAAGCATGTTATTGAAATGGTCTATAGAAAGTATGGGAAACATAGCTTTCATCTACTTCCCAAGGAAGGAAGGATAAGGTGAAGAAGCAAATAGTGTTATACAATAGTGAGGAGAACAAGGAGCAGAGAAGGAAAAATATTAAAATTGCAAGAGACAAAGAGAAAGGACGAAATGGTAATGTCGAATTGAACTATTAAATCTGAATTTTGATTGGTTCATATTTTCTATTTTGATGCATACAAGATTTACTTAACATTAACTTACATGACATGACAAGGTGATGGTCGATAATTGGTTCCTGCCACCTAGCAGAGTAGTGTTCATTCAATAGAGGAATTTGTGCCCATGATATCCCAAGATGATGTTGGTTCCTCCCAACCCAATGTCTAACATTCATAAGAAGCATCATACATAGTCAAAAGTTTCAAGGCACCCTCACAAGAAGAAACAAGAACAAATGATGATCTCAAAATATTTTGTTTAATATTTTTTTTTTTATTATTTCAATGAATTGGTTGCATGCATCTGAATTTGATGTGACATGTCAATTCCTACTATTATAGGACAAGGGTTAACAACAAAGTGTTGCCCTCAAGTAGGTTATTATTGATCTAGAAGATGAAATACTGCCCATGGAAGAACAAGATGATGTTGTTCCTCCCAACCTGTCGTCTAACATTGAGAAGAAGACAAAGGAGCATACACGGTCAAAGGTTTCCTCTCACCCTCTCAAGAAGAAATGAAAAAAAATAGTGATTTTGAAATCTTCTATTTAATATTTGTTTTGATTATTTCAATGAATTGGTTGCATGCATCTAAATTTGATGTGACATTTCAATTGTTTCTATTACAAGGCAATGATGAATAATGAAGTGTTTCCCTTGAATAAGGTACTGATGATTTGGAAGATGAAGTAGTGGCCATTAAAGAACAAGATGATGTTGTTCCTCACAACCCACCATCTAACATTAAGAAGAAGAAGAAGTAGGAGCGTACATGGTAAAAAGTTTCAAGGTGCCTTGACATGGAGAAACTAGAAGAAATAGTGAATTCCAAACCTTCTATTTATTGTTTATTTTGATTATTTAAATGAATTAGTTGCATGCATTTGAATTTGATGTAATTTTTAAATTCTTGCTATTACAAGGAAAGGATGAACAACTGAGTGTTGGCCTTGACCTTATTTTCCATGTGATTGCAATTGAAATGGGAGATGTTGATATAGATGGACATGTGGATGGGGAGAGCATTGGCCTGCAAATGGGGTAGGGAAATAAAGATGGACATGGGGATAGGGAGAGCACTGGCTTGCAAGTGGGACATGGTAATAGAGATGGAAATGGGGATGGGGGTAGCACTAGATATCAAGTGGGAGAGGGTAATAAAGATAAACATGGGGATGAGGAGAATGCTAACCTACAAGGGGGAGATGGCAATAGAGATGGACATGGGGACTAGGAGAGTAGCGGTCTGCCATCCATATCAATAATAGAGACAACACACTTCCATGCCTCTGTTCTAATTTCTTAATGAATCCTTTAATATGTCTTGAATTAAGATTCACGTCAATGACATTTCCATTTCAGCCAAATCAAGTTGATGAATAGATGATAGAGTTCAAGGGCATCACTTTTAAGATCGATGATCACGTTGATCTTTAGAGGCAGTGTAAACTAGTTGCCAAAGGAATTGTACATGTTATCAAAATAAATATTAAAACCCATGGCTTTAAGCACCCAAAAAATTATGTGAGAGTCAACATTGTTGAGGCCATTGCTGGTGACTACACAATTCCTTTTCCACATCCTAGTGTAGAGACCGTCGAAGAGTGTGTGGGTGACTTCGTGATATGGAAGCTCTCCAAGTTGGAGCATTCTCTTCCAAAGGTACATATAAATGATATGTTGCTATATTTATCATACTACCTTATATTTTTTTCCATCCATATGTTAATTATTCAAATTGTTTCTTATAGGCTGAAGGTGTTCAAATTGATAAGGAAAAAGCACAGTCTCTCCAGAAATCTATTTTTTCAGGTTCATCATTTGTGAGGGTTCATGGAATTGGAATCACCCCTCCTGAAATACACAACAACCAAAATAAATGTGCCCTATATTATGCAGGTATGAACTCAATTGCAAAGAACAGGCAATGTAGGATATGATGAGACAGGCTCACAATACTCACTGTGCATTGTGGGTTTCATTATTTGATTATTGAACTATAATTATGGTGTAAACATATAACATTTTCATATGTTTGAACACTATTTTGTTATACATTTGATATCATACTCTTCATGGACCTCTATAATTATTTGATTGTTGAACAATTATGGTGTAGAGATATACTATTTTCATATGTTTGAACACTATGTTGTACATTTGATATCAGACTTTTCATGGCCCTCTATAATTAAATTATCAACAATGTGAAATAATGGTAGGTAATTCCAGCTAAAGTGTTACTGTTTATGGTAGATTGCTTATAAATGAAAAAGATAAGTTGACATGTAAATCATTTGACCTTAAAAAATTTGAATATAGCAATCAATGGTATTCAATATAATAATTCCATACATGGTATTGAATAGAGTATAGGAATAAATGTTATGTGTATGTATATATATATGTACCTATGTGGGAAACTATTTCGATTGTTGGAAAACATACTTTCCCTTGTCAGTTATTTCCTTATGAAAAGTTATTATTTCCTTATGAACAACAATTTAATGAAGTCCGCTTTCAAATTTTAGAACTATTTCGTACAATAAAAATGGAATTTCCTTTTTTCCATCTGATTGGAAGAGATAAAATGGTCAATTTTTTTGTAGTGTTGGAAAACATACTATCCCCTATCTATCATTTCCTTATGAAAAGTTTTGTTTGCTTATGACCATGAATGTAATGAAGTCCACTTTCAATTTTTAGAACAATTATTTGGTATAGTAAAAAGAGCATTTCCCTTTTTCCATTTGATTGAAAGAGATAAAATTCTCACATTGTTTGAAGTGTTGGAAAACCCATTGTCCCTTGTCAGTTATTTCCTTATGAAAGTAACTTTTTCATTATGACCAAGAATGTAATGAAGTCCACTTTCAAATTTTAGAAAAATTATTTGGTATAGGAAAAATGGAATTTCCCTTTTTCCATCTAATTGGAAGAGATAAAATGGTCAAATTGTTTGTAGTGTTAGAAAATAAATTGTCCCCTAGCTGTCATTTCCTTATGAAAATTTGTGTTTGGTTACAACCATGAATTTAATGAAGTCCACTTCTAATTTTTAGAAAAAATATAAATGGTACAGCAAAAATGGCATTTCCCTTTTTCCATCTAATTGGAAGAGATAAAATGCTCACATTGTTTGCAGTGTTGGAAAACACACTATCCCCTGTCAGTTATTTCCTTATGAAAAGTAATTGTTTCATTATGACCAAGAATGTAATGAATTACACTTTCAAATTTTAGAACTATTTGGTATAGTAAAAATGGAATTTCCCTTTTTCCATCTAATTGGAAGAGATAAAATGGTCAAATTGTTTGTAGTGTTGGAAAACACACTATCCTGTATCTATCATTTACTTTGATTTTTTTTTTTGGTTACGACCATGAATATAATGAACTCAACATGTTCAAATTTTAGAACAACTCTTTTATACAGTAAAAATGGCATTTCCTTTTTCTATCTGGTTGGAGGTGATCAAATGCTCACATTGTTTGCAATGTTGGAAATCACATTGTCCCCTATTAGTTATTTCCTTATGAAAAGTATTTTTTTCATTACGACCAAGAATGTAATGAAATAAACTTTAAAAATTTTGAACAATTTTTTTGTAGAGTGAAAATGGAATATTTCCTTTTTTCATGTGATTGGAACAAATAAAATGGTCACATTGTTTGCAGTGTTGGAAAATACACTGTCCCCTAGACCATTGTTTCCTTATGACAAGTATTTTTTTTATGACCAAGAATGTAATGAATTCCACTTTAAAATTTTAGAAAAAGTATTTTGTAGAGTGAAAATGACATTTCATTTTTTCATGTGATTGGAAAAAATTAAATGCTAGCATTGTTTGCAGTGTTGGAAAACACATTGTTCCCTGTCAGTTATTTCCTTATGAAAATTATTTGTTTCATTATGAAAAATAATCTAATGAAGTCCACTTTCAATTTTTATAAAAACTATTTGGTAGAGTGGAGATGGCATATTTCCTTTTTTCATGTGATTGGAACAAATGAAATGCTTGCATTGTTTGTAGTGTTGGACAACACACTATCCCTTGTTAGTTATTTCCTTATGATTTTTTTAAATTTTGTATGCTCCCAAAATGAAATGAAGTCCACTTTCAATTTTTAGAACAACTATTTTGTAGAGTGGAAATAACATATTTCATTTTTTTCATGTGATTGGAACAAATAAAATGCTTGCATTGCTTGCAGTGTTGAAAAACACATTGTCCCCTATCAGTCATTTCCTTATGAATTTTTTTTATTTCCCATGCTCCAAAAATGAATTGAATTCAACTTTCAAATTTTAGAACAACTCTTTACTAAACTAAAAATTTCATATTTCCTTTTTCCCTGTGATTGAAACAAATAAAATTCTTGCATTGTTTGTAGTGTTGGAAAACACACCATGTCCTGTCAGTTATTTAATCATGAATTTTTATTTTTTTATATGCTCCAAAAATTAAAATGAAGTCTACTTTAAAATTTTATAAAAAGTATTTGGTTGAGTAAAAATGGAATTGCCTTATTTCATGTCATTGGAACAAATAGAATGCTCGCATTATTTGTAGTGTTGGAAAACACACTATCTTATGTCAATTAGTTCATTATGAAAACTTTTTGTTTCTTGGGATCCAAAAATTTACGATTCTATATTTGCATGGTTGTATCTTTTTTATTACAGTATCTTACGTGGATGTAATGTAAGTAACATAACACATTATTTGAGTATAAATAGGATAGATGAATGAAAGGGATATGGGATATGGTTAAAATGGATGAATGATATATGTTGTCAAATTAACTTCATATCAAAAGAGAAACTTACTCTTATTAGCACTAGAATTATGCACAATGATATAATGGATCATGATGATGATGCATTAGGTACATATGGAGTAGCATAAAAATATAGAAGTTAAAATAAGAATAGTGATCTAAAATGCATGTTTTCAAGGCATTCAATAATATGAAGGATGAAAGAAATCAAGCTAGTGTGATGGATGGAGCATTAAGAATATAGTAAACAAACAAGAATAGATACATGCATAAAAAATCAATCAAAAAGTGTAAGAAAATGAGATTGTATTTTATAAAACATTGAAGGTAAGGGTGTATGGTATTATGAATGGGATGGAAGGATGGGTGAATGGAGGGATGGAGGGGATTATAAACAAGGACCAAATCATGGTGAGAGATAATTAATGATAAATTAAAATTTAATAGAAAATATAGAAGGAGGTAAATGGATAGATAAGGGGAGTGGGAAAGAATAAAAATAAGGTGAAGTGTTGGTAGATGAGAAATATGATGAAGGAAGATTTCATGAATAAGTAATATATGTAGAGTTCCAATAATAAAAATGAATGGGATGAATTGTGGAATGAAGAAAAAAATGATGAATAAGAAAATTGAGTGAATGATCAGAGGTAAAAAGAATGAAGAGATGGGTGGGATAATTTTCCTTTAGGAAAATTTCTCCAACCCCAAAATATCTAGTATAGATGTATTTATTGTAGTGCTAGAAAAAACATTGCCCCATGTCAGTTAGTTCATTATGATTTTTTTTTTCATTATGACTAAGAATGTAGTGAAGTCCAATTTCAATTTTATGAACAACTCTTTGCTATAGTAAAAAGGAATTTCACTTTCTTCATTTGATTGGAACAAATAAAATGCTCATATTGTTTGCAATGTTGGAAAACATACTATCTCATGTCAATTATCTGTCATGAATAGTTTTTGTTTCATACGCTAAAAAAATGTAATGAAGTCCACTTTCAAATTTTAGAACTATTTGGTGATGTAAATATGGCATTTCCTTTTTTCACCTAGTTGGAACAAATAAAATGCTCACATTGTTTTCTATTGGAAAACACACAATCCCATGTTAATTAGTTGGTTATGAAAAGGTTTGTTTCAGTTAGTTGGTCAAAAGAGTTTACCCCTCAAATGTCAAATGACATCAAATAATGGTAGGAAATGTCACCTCAAGTCTTATTATTTATGTCAACTTACTTACAAATGTAATCACATGCAATGAGCACTTTCTATTTTGGAGACTGTAACAAAACAATGTATTGAAGTTTAGCTTCATATTTTATAACAACCCTTACTTTCAGCAAATATTCCATTTCAATATCCTCATAAGTTTGGAACATAAAATGTACAAAAAAAGTTGCATGATGGAAAACACACATGGTTGTGACTCACTTCTCAATTCTTGTTCAATGAGCATTTTCTGTTATGTAGACTATAAAAAAACAATGTATTGAAGTTCACCTTCATATTTTATATCAACACTTACTTGCAGTAAACATTCCATTTCAAACTCATAATATGTTTGGAACAATAAATGCAAAAATAAGTTGTAGGATGGAAAACACACAGGGTTGTGATTCACTTCTCAATTCTTGTTCATTGAAAACACTGATGGTGTAAACCATGTAAGAAATAATAGACTCAAGAAAGCTTCCACTAATCCTCTTAAATTCAACAAAACTAACAAAAATATTCAACTTGACCTTGCTTGAAGTGCTTGGTAGTAGCCATTTGATCAATGATGTTTTTGCTTTCAACTGGTTGTGATATATTGTCAAATCTAGGTAGCCATGTTAACTGGTTTTTACTATAAATCCTACATATAGAAATTAGAATATTGAAATTGTATAGAAACATGTAAAGACCTTATCTAAATTCCACAAAAAACCAATCATGTTGTCCAAAAACTTTGAACCATGTGTAACTGAAACTATGCAATTATGTTGTTCAAAAGATTTTCACAAAATCTTGAGGACATAACTAATGGACATAGAAAGTTTAGCATTGTTGTTTGGCCATTTTTCAGAGGAAAAAAGATATTTTTTTGACAGTATTGGCATATTATAACACTAGCCTGGTATGTCAAGCTGACGAACACAAGTATTCACCTAGATGTTTTTTTTTGGATGATTCACCTAAAATTTATGTTAAGGTTTCCCGAGATGTACTGCTAATAAATTTTTGGCTATTTTTTATTCATTTCTTTCACAAAATATTCTACAAACCAATGAATTTCAACTCTCTGACTGTATTCAACATGAATTTCTTTCATGGACTCCAACAAAATATGATGCCAAGAAAGGACACTCTAGGACATTTACCTTGTGTGTATCCTCCTTTGAAGAACACCATATAAATTTAATCATAAATTATATGAGGAATAAAAAAGAAAGGGTTTCTCCAAGGATGTCATTATCCTTCAACTCTCTTGTATTTTGATTAAAGTTTATGGATTGTGATCTAAAATGTTGATGAAAAAACTTTAACATAATCTAATCTAACAATAGTGATATGACAATACTTAAATTCTAAACATAGATCTAAGCTTCTTCAAATGCAAGCTCAAGCTAACAAAATTATGTTGATGGTAAAATTTGCATGCATGGAATTTATACAGTTACTAAAATCTTACACAATATTTAAACCTATATGAATTCCACTTCTATATATTAAAGTTTAGGTGATCAATATTATATTGAGTAATGTTGTAATACCTATACATCCAAGCATCCAAGGAATTGTAAGAAATGTTCTAATACATACTAAGGGATGGTAAAAAATGTTTTGAAATGTTCTTAGATTTGATCTAAGATAAATAATTCACATCACACAGTCAAATGTTAAAAAAAATTCAAGTTAATATTGGGTATGTGCAGGATCATGATGGGCCAAAAAGTGGCGATATGATGGGTATGTGTAGGGTATGTGGCTGACGACTCTTTTTTACCCAAAATTGATGAAACAAAAAGGGTTTTTAAAGGAGATTCGTAGATTTCCACCAATATAAATTATGTTTTACTTTGAATTTAATAAATAATTATTATTCATTTTCTATTTGAATTATGACTAAAGTCCTGATTAATAGGCTGATTGAAAAAAATCTATAGCTTTCAAATGGTATCATAATTTTTGAATCTGAAACATGTGTCACATTCTATGCTTCACATACTATAGGATTAAAAAAAAATTCAATTTCATGAAGTTTTGACCAAGTTAAGGTGGTCAGACATACAAGTTTTTATATTTTTTAAAAGTTGTAATAAAATATTCATAATTAATTATTTACTAGGAAAAAAATTACAAAAAAATATGCATCACATCGAGACATTAGTCCCCTACTTGTATTTAAAATATTATAAAAGAATATTATCATTTTATTGTGGTTAGGGTGGTCAGACAGACACCTACTTATTTTTTCCCTGAAATTTAAGTACTACTTCATTCAAAATTCAAATTTTCACCAAATAGATTTAAAAATAAATAAAATAAGCCTAGTAGTTTAGAAACTACATTCAATTTTTTATAGATTCTATTTTTACATATTTTTGAAATAATATAGATAACTTATTCAAATTTTTACGTTAAGTTTCCTAACTCTGATTTTTTTGAATTTTCATTGCCACTTAAGGTCCTGTTTTTTCCATGATGATCCTACACATACCCTATTATAGATTGTGAAAATTTTATGTCTCTAATGTTTTAATACTTATCCATCCCAACTTTTCTTCCATAACTAATTAAAATTGGAATAGACAATTGTGATAATAATATCAGAATATGATACACTTCGTTGACTATGAAATGTAAAAAATGCATGTCATTTGTCCTATTTTGAAGAAAATTATAAGCCACATTTAATAGTGCTAATAGTTCCCAAAGGCATTTGTATTGGATATAGTCATATAGACAATCACTGAAAACTTTGCAAACATTTGTCACTAAAAATTTCACAAATGTTCGCTATAATAACTAAATATTTTCAAAACATTGACAACTACGACAACCAATTATGAATAGGTATACTTTTTTCATTCTCAATATTAGGAAGGATTTGGTACACTCTAATTGTCAAGGTAGAATTGAAAGCATACAGTGCAAGAACCCCATAATTTGCATGTATCAGCCTTCTTGATGCGTTTTTTATGCACTTCTCAACATAGGTAATGCATGGGTGCACTACCTCTCTTGAAAGACAATCTTCCACAATTAGATTATAGAACACTATCCCAAGGTCTCTAGTGTCAGGTCTTGACAGTGCTTGGAATATCTCAGTTGTTTCATGTGATTTTCTGGAATCACAAGGCAGACTTATAGATGAGTTACAAAACGTGGAAAGTTGGATATGTAAATGGAGTTTTTAGGATGGGAGAGTTGTGCGTTTGTTGCAGGTTCTATAACATCCAGAAAATGAAATGAAAAGGTTAAAAGAACACACTCAATGCGATCAAAGCTCTAATGCAATCTAAGCTAAACAATAGAGAACAAAGGAAAGCTAAAACGTAAATAAACTAAACAATCTCACCCAATATCTACTTAATTCTATGTATAACCTTGATTTCCCTTCTCCATTTTTCCGTTGTAGTATAATTTCCCTTAGATTTCTCTTGTGCAAGTATAGCCTGTGATAGTGATTTAGCAAAACATCGAAGATTCAAATAATAGATATGCTTCCAAAAGTAATAATATTTCTGGAGAGATTGAAATGATGAAAGAAAGATCAATTTATAGAGAATTGATCATTCGAATGATAGGCCAGGATCAAAAGATCAACAGACGGTTGAGATCAAATGATTAGACATGCATTTTGATAACTGTTAGTAGTGACATGAATGATAAAAATTATAAATAGAAATAAAGATTAAATAAATGATTTAATCTTTGAGTTTGGTATTTGAAAATAGAAGAATCATCTTTCCATGACAAAGATAAAGATGGATTAAAGCAATGTCATGTTTGAATGCATACACAATATTTAATTAATTAAATAAAGATATTTAATTAATACGCATGTACACGCAAACGAGTTAGAACTAGATGACTGAATGATATGACAAAGAGATTACTCGTGAAAGCCACTCAGACATTAAATCAGGAGTTAACCAACCAATCTAAATAGGTCTCGAGTCAAGCGAGAGTGAATACTTAGATAACTTACATAATTATGTAAATATAGAGGAACGTGTTAAAATAGATTTTTATGAATTAAATAATTCATTTAATTCAAGATTTGACATTTGAAGAATAATTAAATAAATATGATTTATTTAACTAAGTGACCAAGGGATTAAATGAATAATTAAATAAATAAAGGATTTATTTAATTATAGTTGACATATGATAAAGGGTAAATTAAATAATAATAATTTATTTAATTTGACAAGAAGGATAAGGCTAATCAGTAACATAATTAAATAGAAAGCGTTTATTTAATTAATCAGATAGAATAAAGAAAATGTGAATCAATTAAATAATTAAGATTATTTAATTAATAGAAGAATTAAAGTTAAATTAAATTAATTAAATAAATAGATTTATTTAATTAATAAAGAATTGAATACTTTAGAGAATAGTTAAATAATCGACATTATTTAATCATGACCATGAAAATATGAATTATGAAGAAATGTTGAAGTTGCGAGCTTAGACTAGATTTCGGTGTCTACATTTTCCCCTTTTATACAATGTCATTTCGGTGTTGTGTCAAAGAAAATTGATCAAAAATATGCCCCAATCATGCCCCAGTGTAAAACAGGTGAAGGTATGACCCCTCAAGAGGACAAGCAGGTTCAAAGAACATGAGTGTGCTCTTGAAATCAATGAGAGAACTAGAAGATGAAGGAAAAAAGGATAGAGGAAATTAGATAAGGGTGGTGAAGATGTAGAAAAGAAGAAATGTTAGTGTAAAAGGAAAGATGAATAATAAAAGACATGGTTCTTAGTATTAGCAATCTTCGATGTTTTGTCATATCACAAAAGGCATTGAGCTTTATCATCATTGGGTGGGACTAATACAAATGGAGAAAAATGCCATGATATGACATAGATCAAGGTGTACAAGGTCATCCACTTGCTAACAACAGATAGTCACAAAAAAGGATTGTCACTAACTCATACTAAAGGCACAATTTCCCCAGTCTTTTTGTCAAGAAAAACCATAGATAGCAAACAAAATAAAAGATGGGTCATGAGACGTCATCGATCCTCTGAATCCTTCATGGGACATCCTTGAGGAAACTAGTAACATGACTCAAAATCAAATTTAAAAGAAATTTGACAAACAATAGTCAAAGAAAATAGAATTCTGATACATCATTGCTTCTCTAAATCCTTCATGGGACATCCTTGAGGAAACTAGTAACATGACTCAAAATCAAATTTAAAAGAAATTTGACAAACAATAGTCAAAGAAAATAGAATTCTGATACATCATTGCTTCTCTAAATCCTTCATGGGACATCCTTGAGAAAGCTAGTAATAGGATTCCAATCTTAAAATAAAAGATATTCAACACACAGTAGTCAAAGAAAATAGAATTGTGATACATCGTTGCTTCTCTAAATCCTTCATGGGACATCCTTGAGAAAGATAGTAACCTAATTGCCATCATAAAGTCAAATGAAATGATAAGATAAATAAGCCATAAAGTCAAAAGCCAATAAAATATTTTCCAAAACTTGATCTATTTGTTTGATTTTTTTTATTGATAAAAGGATTGATTGTTAAAGCCTAATTTCAGGAGATACACATACTAGATAAGACTTTGAGTTTAGTTTCGATGTTATGACTATTTGTATAAGGCATGACAAAGCATGGTTTCAGAAAAGACATGTATTGCATAAGATGTTGAGTTAGATGTCATTTATGTGATAACCTGTGTAAGGCTATGTTGATTGTTTGACAATGTCAATATGTAGGAAGGACTCATCCTGTATAAGACATATGTTGATTTTTTTCACTGATATCAATATTTAGGAAGGTCTCATCCTGAATAAGAAACAGGTTGATTGTTTTGATGATATTTGTTTCCAGGAAAGACACATCCTGTAGCATATATTAGTTGATATGTTTTGGTTGTTGCTTTGGCAATTTGTTTGATTTCACTTAGAGACATTACTGACTTGTTCACCAAATTGATGCATGACTTGATATGAGGTGTGGACAATTGATTATGTGTGACGACGAACCCTAAAGAACTGACCTAGTGTGGCCTTGGGGGCTCATCTAGAATACAAGTAGAAGATGTGTGTGATAGTGAATGTGATGAACCCTAATGGACTGACCTAGTGCAACCTCAAGGGCTCATTGATTGATAGCCTTGCCTACATTATACATGCAAAGACCTCGTAGTTCAACATGACCAATTACCTTGTCATATAGACATATGGATTGAATCATGATTTTATATAGACAAACCTAAATAGACTAACCTAATGCCTTGGGGGCACATCGACAGATGGCCTTGCCTAAATCCAGTCGTAGAGGAAATGTAGTTTGAAAAATGACAAAGACTAACAAGTGCGACTGATTCTGACTCTATTTTTTGGATTTTTGACATGTTTTGATTTTTTTTCTTTTTGAAGTTTTTTGATGTTTTTGTATTTTCTTAGGACATTTTGTGATGTTTTTGGATTTTTCGATGGTTTGTGACAAATGCATGTGAATGATTCCTATAAGCAAGTGAGCAAGCATGCACAAGAATTCAAGGACAACCATGATCTTGCCCCAAATCAAGCTGAAAAAAATTGACCGGTGATGAGGATGATGACGACATTGTTTGATGTGGGAAGGACACATCCTGAAACAACGTGAGGATGATGATAATGTGACTAAAGGATCAAGGTTAGCAGCAAGGATAGAAATAAATCCAAGGAATGTTTGGAATGATGCGCTAGGATGTATATCAAGATTGTATGGATTGGGCTTGTTGCATTTGGAATGACTTTTCAGGATTGGATGAGATGATGGAAGATCCTTAGACCATTGATAAGGGAAAAACGAAGGCATGCAATAGGTATGAATAGATGATGGGTGGATTTGTTAAAAGATAAGTGACATGAGGATTTTTTGCTAGAAAAATTATCATATTGTCTCCAATGACTATGTCATATAAGGATAACTCATTTTCGTCAAGGTATGGGTTTGGAAAATGCTATGAAGGCTATGACATGATCTTTCATGGATAGTATATGACCAAAGGATAGACATGTCAAGAGTTTTTCCAAAGCATTATTTATGTTTCTACCCCAGTCGTTATCAAAATCAAAGTAGGTGGGAAAATGGACGTGAATGGTAGGGCTAAGATGGATAGATGGAAATGTCATAATAAATGTCATACGAAGGGTATGGGAGATGAGACAACTTGCCCCCAAGTGTAATGGTCCACATAGATAATTTCTTACACATGACGCCTGTTTTCCACATTTTCATCATGGTACTTATCCAAAGTGCCATAAGCATGGTTTTCACTATTGGATAAAAATTTTCTCTTGACTCTTTTTTTTTTTTTTAGTGTCACCAAGATGCCTGTTTGCCAGGTTTTCACCTAGGTAACGATTTTTTTGATTTTTTTGTATTTTTGGATGGCCTTGATGCTTTAGATGATTACTGATTGTGTTGAATTCATTAATGGTGCTGGTGTAGAGACTAGTGCCATGATATGCCAATAATGACGTTGATGAAGTAGTTTCCTTGTCAGGATCATAGCGCTTGCATACAATTGATTGATGTCATTGTGATCCTTGTTGATACTAGAGTTGGCCTTATCAGAATATGCACATCGCGATAGAGTGCCATGGGAGTCACTATAATAAAGAGTTACTACCAAGATGCGATGGATTTGTGATATAGGATTTTTATACTTTAGGCGAGATGTAGGATTATGACGGATGATGGTAGACATGCTTGGCAATTTAGATGTAGGAATTTTCATTTTCCAAACTTGGGGTGATGGATGATGGAGACTAGGTTTCAGATTGGGATAATGTTTGGAACCATGAATTTTATATGCCTTGTATGATGACCATTTTGAAGGAGGTGGACATTTATTATATGTGGGAGTCCTCTTTTCTTGTGGCTCCACATTTTGACTGAATTTTACTTTTGAACTATTTTCTTTGCTTGATCCATTTTTCTTTGGGATCCATTTTAACTTTGTTTTTCCACTTGGATTTTTGATTGATTCAATGGCCTTTGATATTTGATTTTGAACTTTGAATTTGTAAGACTTTTGTTTTTGTTGGCTCCAAATGGAAGGTTTATTCATGTTGGAATGACAATTTATGGTATGGATGGAAGGAGTGTTGGCAACAACCTTATTGTAAGAACTACTCATGGCCTCCATTTTGATGTTTGTATCAGATAAAGTTTCCCCCAATATCAAGAAGATACCATTAACATCATTAGATTTGCTGACTAAAGGATAACCAAGACCTTGATGTCTCAGATTTTCCTGAAACTCTACTGGTTCTAGAATTCCTTGCTCATGTATGTCTAGTCCTTTTACTTGATACTACATGCTATGAAAAATTTTGTTTGCGATGGGGTATTTTTTGTTTTGAAAGCAAGATTCTAACCCATCATTGTGTATGTGGAAACTATTACGTGGAATCTTCTCCTTTAGAAGAAAGCTTGATTTGATAAAAGTGGATGATCCTAGTTGATAGGATGTCTTAGCTTCATTGACATGCTGGATATCTTTGGTGTGATTTTGTGACATATCAAATTCAAATGATTCTACTAGTGCTTCCAAGTTGATGTCAAAACCATCTTTATGGTCATTATCATAGAGTCCAATGAACTCAACTATAGCTTGATCATTTGCAAATATGTCTAGAGTAGGAGACTCTTGTTCTAGAGGAATATCATCTATGCGTCCCATGGAGGCAAGCGTCTCATTTTGGGAAATGGTAGTGTTTTGTACTTGGATAGGGTTGTCTTCAAGTGTTTGATTATGAATGGCATAAAGGTCAAGGAGTGGATCATTTTGGACTTCTTTCTCAATAGTAGTGTTTTGATCAAAGATGGGTTTGTCTTGAATGATATGGTTGGAAATGAAATATTGATCAAGGATAGGTGTACTTTGGATGCCATGATTATCTAGAAGGACTACTTGGATGGACTTAAAGATAGGGTTGTGGGATAGACTACTTTGATCTTGACATGAGGGTGAAGCCATGAAGTCATGCTTTGGACTTTCCATTTGACATGTATCCTCAAGTTTAGTAGATGGGATGTGACTTTGGAGACCATGACTAGATGTATTTTCATGACTAAATGTAGATTGAGATGGAGTGGCTTGGAAGGGATTAGTGGATGAAGGACTAGGATAGGACATGGATGCTTGGAAGGGATTAGTGGATGAAGGACCATGATAGGATGTGGAGGCTTGGAAGGGATTAGTGGAAGGTTGGTTTCCCTGTCAAGGTTAGGATAGGTATGACTAATAGATGTTTGTAGTGGATTAATGGAAAATATTGTGTCAAGTGACTCTTGATAGTGAGGGAAGATGGCTGAATGACTAGGACTTATGGATTTTTGGTAGGAAGGGTATGTACGTAGTTGACCATGGGTTGACATTGATTGGAATTTGGATTTGGATAAATTTTCTTTCAAAGTCTATGGCTTGTTGGAATTGACCATTACAGAGTAACTGGTATTCAACTTGACTAGCAAGCATATCAAGGTAAATTGAAGACATGGTGGTGAGGTTATGATGAAAGATGGAGTATGAATAAGGTATATGATATGAGTTATAAGGTATGACAATGCAAAGAGTGACTTAAGTCTAAGGTATGCAACCTAGGCTATGTTTTTGGGATTTTCTGAATATAAAGGATGAATGTATGCAACTATTTTTTTGGTATTTTCTATGCGAATAAGGTATGTATAGGACGACACTAGTATAGGATGGAAATATATAAATGTGCAAAGGTCTAAACAAGCTTCTAAGGTAATCAATTTTGTGAACCTGAGATGAGGTTACCAACTACCTAAAGTCTAACCAAAGTTTCAATTTAGTTATGTCAAGGAACCAATGTAGGACTAGGATCAAAGATAAGGTGAGTTTCCTAACTAGACTGATGAGCTAGGAGAACTCCTTGTAGGACAAAAGATATGATGAGACTAGGTTCAATGACATATTTCATTGACACTATGGTTTTTCCAAAGTGTAGAAAGTGGACCTATTCTAAAGTTTGTAAAAGTGACTTTCATAAAGGTTTGATCTAAAGGTAATATGTACTCAAAGATGAAAGTAAAATTTAGAATTAGGACGACTATAGTAATAGCTAAATGATACCTAAAGGATACAAAATTAAGCAAATTGTTTCAGGTTTCTATCCAAGGACTACTATGAAAAGACAAATCAAAGACTGGTATGACTGTGTCGACTAGATTGTGACTGTGAATTCAAGTTTTCTAATACTTAGGCAGATGCGTCACAAAATTTGACAGTTGCGGTCTTGTTTCTCAATTACAGTTTTCTAGTAATCAAACTTTGGTATCAAATAGATGCAACTTTTTTTACAACATATGTGAATCGAGATATCAATTGTGACTCAAGACTATTCAGATGTGGGTTTGTTTAAGTTTCTGCACACTAGTAAAAGTTTTGTGATAGTGGCAAATGCGTCATTCTAGACTACAGTTGTGGCTCACCTTTTCAGATGTGTCACAAAATATAACAAGTGCGGGCTTCTAAATTAGATGTGGTTTTCTACTGAGAAAATGTGAGCTAATCAAGAAAATGCGACTCTAGTTTAGACAGATGTGACTCTAGTTGAAATTGGATAGTTTCTGACAGATGTGACACTAGATTAAACAGATGTGAGCGATACTAAAAGATGTGACTCAAATTTAAAAATATGCAACTCTAAAGATCAATTACGACTTTCTAGTGAACAGTTGCGACTCTATTGATAGTTGTGGCTTTCCAGTGAATTGTGATATAAAACTGACTCTATTTCATGATCAAGTTTTGGAAAACAAAGAAAATCATAAGACAATGTGTTTTCATTTTGATTTTGGAATCAAAGAACATTTAATTTGACAATAGACAAGCACATCCTAGGCTGTTTAGGACAATATTTACTGAGTTATCACTTGGGTTTCCCCAGCTATGCTTATTCAAGGTGGATGATTAGTAGCTTGACCCCTTTGGCTCCCCTCCACCACTCATTAATGTCATTCGAGGAAGCCAAGCTATAGTACCCATGAACATCCCATGGCATATTTTCATCTCTACACATGAACCATAAGAATATGAGACGACTTCACAGGTCCAACCCACTGCACCAGTAAATAAAAGGATTTTGGATACTACAAACAAAGGTGTTTAATTCGAGTATTCCATTCGTAGGGCATGATCCATGCGGTGAGATTCCCCTTTTGAATCCATCTCATCATAACCATATGTGTGATTCATTGGGCTTTCCCCAAGAATCCACTTTTATATACCACCTGGAAGTCCCTCGGGTTCAAGGTGCTACTAGTCTGAGTCATCTTGAGGTGAGTACTTTTTCTTGCCAGGATAGGCCCAAGTTCTAGAGTCAGTAACTATTTCTCTTACACCCAAGATCACACGAATACGCAAGGGGAGAGGATACTTCGATATACCGAATCATAAGGGTAATAACACAATTGTTCTTTCACACCAAACATAGTAGACACTTGTTAATTTTAATCCAAATGAAATATTTTCTACACTACCAAACAATCTATTTCAAAAATTTAACTAGGGTCTTCGACATGCGTTCTACAAAAAGATTTATTAGTAGTTTTAATATTGGTCTTCGACTATCGATCTGCAAAAACTTTGTTAACTCCTAAAGACACACGCTAAAAACAGAAGATTTAGCAAAAATAAAAACATGAAAGGAAACTGTAAATTGAAAATCTAAACCTAAAATTTTACTAGTCAAATGCGTTGTTTTCATTGTCAGATGCATCGTGGGATTTTTACTAGTCAGTTTCGGCTCAAAAAATAATAGATGTGTAGGAATTTGTCAGATGCGTCATTTCTTTTGGCATATGCATTTTAGAATGTCGATTGCATCATTTTTCCATGAAAATGTGTCACTTTATCTTGCTAATGTGTCACTTTAGTTCTCTTGCAAATGCGTCACTTTATCTTTCAAATGTGTCACTTTAACTTTCAATTGTGTCACTTTATCTTGCAAATGCATCACTTTAGTTCACAAATGCATCACTTTATCTTTCAAATGAGTCACTTTAACTTTCAATTGCATCACTTTATCTTGCAAATGCATCACTTTAGTTCACAAATGCATCACTTTATTTTGCAAATGCATCACTTTAGCTCACAAATGCGTCATTTTATCTTGCAAATGTATCACTTTAGCTCGTAGCCACAATTTTTTTTGTGTTTTTCTTGTAAAAAACGCTTCCCTTAACCAAAATATGTAGTATAATATATGAATTCTCATCTCTCGACCCTCCCAGACGTAATCGTGCTATTTATTTGACCTCAAATGACTCCCAAAAGTGTGATTTGAAAGATTCTTCAAAAGTACCTACACCCTTCAAGACAAAAAACACCAAAAACTTCCAAACAAAGAATGTCAATCAAGAGGGTTAGTAGTTCACGTCAGGTTCACCAAATATAACATCCAAAAAATGCAATGAAAAGGTTAAAAGTACACACTCAATGTGATAAAATCTATAATGCAATCTAAGCTAAACAACATAGAACAAAGGAAAGCTAAAACATAAATAAACTAAAAAATATCACCCAATATCTACGTAATTCCATGTATAACCTTGATTTCCCTTCTCCATTTTTCTGTTGTAGTATAATTTCCCTCAAATTTTTTCTTGTGCAAGTATAGCCTGTGATAGTGATTTAGCAAAACATCGAAGATTCAAATAATAAATATATGCTTCCAAAAGTCATAAGATTTTGGGAGAGATTGAAATGATGAAAGACGGATCAATTTATAGAAAATTGATCATTCGAATGATAGGCCAGGATCAAAATATCGACGGAAAGTTGAGATCGAAATATTAGACATGCATTCTAATGACTGTTAGTAGCGACATGAGTGATAAAAAATAGAAATAGAAATAAAAATTGAATAAATGATTTAACCTTTGAATTTGTTATTTGAAAACAGAAGAATTGTCTTTGCATGACAAAGATAAAGATGGATTAAAGCAACGTCCTGTTTGAATGCACACAAAGATTTAATTAATTAAATAAAGATATTTAATTAATACACATGTACACGCAAATGAGTTAGAACTAGATGAATGAATGATATGACAAAGAGATTACTCATGAAATCCACTTAGACATCAAATCAAGAGTTAACCGACCGATCTAAATAGGTCTCGAGTCGAGTGAGAGTGAATACTTAGATAACTTACATAATTATCTAAATATAGAGGAACGTGTTAAAATATATTTTTATGAATTAAATAATTCATTTAATTCAAGATTTGACATTTGAAGAATAATTAAACAAATAAGATTTATTTAACTAAGTGACAAGGGATTAAATGAATAATTAAATAAATAAAAGATTTATTTAATTATAGTTGACATATGATAAAGGGTAAAGTAAATAATAATAATTTATTTAATTTGACAAGAAGGATAAGGTTAATTAGTAACATAATTAAATAAAAATCATTTATTTAATTAATCAGATAGAATAAAGAAAATGTGAATCAATTAAATAATTAAGATTATTTAATTAATAGAAGAATTAAAGTTAAAGTTAATTAAGTAAATAAATAGATTTATTTAATTAATAAAGAATTGAAGACTTTAGAGAATAATTAAATAATTGACATTATTTAATCATGACCATGGAAATATGAATTATGAAGAAATGTTGAAGTCGCAGGCCTAGACTAGATTTTGGTGTCTATAGGTTCAAACAACAGTCTTGAACTCCATTTCATCATTGGATTTGACTTTACAATGTGCAATGAACCTTAGCATAGGTTACTTATTAAAAAAAATGGAAAAAAGGCAGGGAAGAGATGAAGTTCCTAGACCTAAAACTATGAATGAACAATGATCATGGAGGCTGCTATAGTAGACAAACTCCCTAAACTAGGTTTTGCTTGGCCAAGAGAGTCCTAGAGTTACACAAAACTAGTGCAATCTTCTAAGGACTCTAGATTTTCATATTACACACACACATCATGCACATGCAATTGAACTAAGTTGCAACAATAAAGGAAGGAATCTCAAACTAGCTTTGCAAAGTGATTCATCATCAATGAACTAGAAAAAGCATGAGCTAGAAATTCATCAAATACTGAAACAACAATCACCATCACCACTTTCATTTAAGAAACTAATAACTAAACTAATATGGAAGGTAGAACCATGCATGCAAGATGAGAAAAATCAAAGAGAACATCCATAAAATCATGCAATGCTATCTTCTATTGTTGCAAATTCCTTTTACACCAGCTCTCCAACCATTTACAAATGAGGGGGACACCCCTATTTATAGTTTTCCAAAGCCCAAATGAATGGCTAGGAGTGAATTACATTGTGTGGCTCAGATTTGATTGCACTAGGGCTTCACCTACTCCCAATTATCTAGCAATTTAAAATACAACTTTGTCCTCATTCTTAATTTGTCATCTAGTGCTCAAGTGTTGTAGCAGTTTTGTCATTTAACTGATTTCACTTTTGTTGTAGCTGAAATTGCTTGAAAGCTGACTTCTTCCCATGATGGACTTGCAACATTCTCCATTGGATCAAATGAACCTCACCTATAGATTTTCATAATTGTGAGATGGATTAATTGTCTATGATCTGATGAGACAACCCTAAATAGATGGTGATTGTTTTCCTGGAGGAGGGAAACAACTGCTCCCTCCCACCACCTCCAAGGCCACCCTTTGTGGATTTTTCACTGACTTCCTTGACATAGGCCTCCTTCTAATTTCAGCTCTATTGATGGGGGCTAAGAGGAGAGGCGAGTATACAATGAACAATGATAGGGGCTATGTTATTTTCCTTATTTAGCTTTCTCAATGGGCCTCCCTGATAGACCTATGGTAGGTTTCTTGAATCCTACATACATGAAGTGGCGTAAGTGTTTTAATGCACAAATCAAGGAAAACGTTAGTCAAATCCTTAAAACTCCTTGTTAGATCCATCCATTCATCATCAAAAGATCATAATATTCATATTTGGAGCTCATTTGGATCATAAACATTAAAGCATGCTTAGGGGTGCGAGTGCCACAGGATGGAAGGACAACAAATGATGGGTGGTAGATAGTGGATAACGGCCAGGAAGAGAAGTTCCCAAATGGCCATGGAGGGACAATTGCTTGAAAATGGTCACGGAGGGACGGAGTCCTAGAAAACGGCTATGGAGGGACATAGTCCCAGAAAATGGCCATGGAGGGACGGAGTCCCGGACATGGCCACAGAGGGATGGAGTCCCAGAAAATGGCCACAGAGGGACGAAGTCCTTAAAATGGCCACAAAGGGATGGAGTCCCGGAAAACATCCACAGAGGGATGAAGTCCCAGAAAATGGCCACGGAGGGACGAAGTCCCGAAAACGGCCACAGAGGGATAGTGGCCCAGAAGGGAAGTTCTGAAACCTCACAAAACCTAGCAAATTTGAGATTTTTCAATTTTAGCACATGGGAAAAGGGGGAGAAAGAGTGCCAAGACATACTTCCTCAAGATTTGACTTATTTTTTAAAAAATGGAAGTTTGGAAGGGGAAAACCAGAGGGTCACAGCCATTTTGAAATGACAATGAGCACACGGTAGCCTGGAAGGAAAGTTTTGGATGGCCACAGAGGACAAAGTCCTAGAAATGGCCATGGAGGGACGGAGTCCTGAAAAAATGGCCATAGAGGGATGAAGTCCCAAAATGAAATTTTCCAAACTTCCCAAAATTTAACAAAACATTGGTAGTTCACTTAGGCATCGCAAAAACATCCCAAATCCATAGGAAAATTTTCCCCAAAGTCCAAAAATGATGGAAAATTTGAAGCATGCAAGAAGGGGCCAAGTCAGTAGGAACAAGGCAAAAGGTGGAAAAAAAGAAGGGGGACTTTGTTCCTCCCTAGATTTGAATGCCCAAAGTAAAATGAAGCGCATGGAGCAATGTTTATAAGCCAATTTCCACTGATGGCATGCATTGATTTATTTGTATGGCGGACCCAGGTTAGGTGAGATGATTTGAAAATAGTCATGGGATCGCCAGGGCCCAATAGCCAGAAAGACGTCAACAGCTAATTGTTTTGAAAGTTCTGAGATAAATTGATGGCGAGAGAAGCTTCGGGACCCAACAGATAGAAGGCTACCATTGAATGACCATTAGAATCATAAAATGAGAAATGAAAACTCAGAAGGGGAGATCTAGTGAGTTGGGCTTAGCGGGCCCCACAGACGATAGTTTTGAGACATTAAGGAAAACAACAACTAGGGACCTGCCAAGACTAAAGACCTTGGAATTTGAGGGGGCCAATAACATGGCCAAATTTTAGATGACTCTTTTGAGGTTCTTTGACCATTTTGAACACCAACACGGGGGCATGCAAAACAAGGAAAAGCCAAAAGTGACCTGGCAAGGAGAAGGAAAGGGAGGGTCCCCATTTCAAATGTGGCATGTGTGCAAAACATGCACAAGCCTGAATGATGGTCTGACACAATGAACCTCAAACTTGACAATGTGGTCGAATTTGAACACGACCAACAACCATTCCTCCACATGACCCATGTGATTACTAATTAGAGATTCCCCCTTAAGGAATCTCATAAACCTCATGCTCAACTCGTTCAGAAGATTGTGCTTGCAGATGATTACTATTGGCTGAATGCATACCTTCCAGATGCATCCAACTAGGAAAAGCTCTCGAATTCCTTGGTAAAGAGACATTGGCCAATCACATAAATTGATGAGGGCACAGCCCGAGACACAGAAAATAACCCACAAACAAGAGAATAATTTTATTATTCAGAAAATGGAGCTTCTTACATGCAGAGGATCTCAATCCCCAAGTTCTACAACACATGCAAGTTAAAGAAAGCTACAAAATAACCCTTTCACAATATGGGAGCTTGTCCCCAAAAAGTTACCCAAAAATTAGAAACTCACCCATAAATAGAGCTCCTCTTTAGTTTGGAGCCAAAACAACATTCAAATTTGAGCTTAGGCGGTTTGGCTCCGAAAAATTACAACTTGAAGTTCAAATTTCAAAAGAACATTTGCAATTGTATCTTCTAGAAACTGCGCCAACTTCCTGGGGCCATAACTTTTGATCCGGGACTCTGATTCGCGAACCATTTGAACCGTTGGAAAGGTCCCGAAGTCAATAACGCGCTTGAAATCTGCTACACCAATTTTGGCAAGTTTCGGGGCCGATCCGGGAACTCTAAGTGCTTCAAATCTAACTCAGAAGATTTTTAGGTGCAAATCTGGAAAACTAAAACTGCAATATCTTTCAACCCAAGAATAGAAAATAAAAACTATAAACTGGGAATTTTATTATGACGAAAAGGGTATCCAAAAATGTAAAAATATCTAAAAACTGAGAAACTTGAAATTTAAATATTTTTGGGTGATGCAAGATTGCCCTTACACCACTGGATGCTCCTGCATCATAAATTTACAATCTCTATTTGTAGATTGTAATATTGAATGTCCATGCTCATTTTTTCCCATACACAAAAGATGTAGGTGTTTTCCACAATAGTAGTTTACACTTTCTGGGAGATCTTGATTTTTGCTAAAATTACATTTTTTTAGAAAATATAATGATTTAAGCCTTGAAAAGTCCCATTTAAAGGATTCCAATTGAAGAGCGTTTGATCAAACCACCTTAGACCAAGCCCCCTTGGATAGAACCCCACTAATTTTAAGCCATACCTATAATGAAGTCTCCTTTATGCCTATCAAAATGTTGATAAAAAACCAATTTTGATTTACCTTTTACGGGATCAAATGAATTCATTTATAAAAAATAAAATTGTATGTGGTCCTTATTATAAGCTTCAAAAAAAGTATAATTTTAATTAAATTAAATTTTATTATTATATTTATCTTTTATTTCTTGTGAATGCAAGTTTTTCACCAAAATTAATCTCTTTGTTCTGCACATGTGGAAAAATAGCAAATTATCAAAAAAAAATTTGAAAAATATGAGTGCACCAGATATTGAAGTCCTTGATCCAACAACAAAAAATAAAAAATTGATACATACAAAAAAGTTACACATTATACGGTCCACCTATGTCGAATTGTAATTGGTTTGACTTTGAAACTTTATTAAGGGAAAAATATTCAATAAAACACTATCTAACCAAGTGGAAGCACTAGATATAAAAGTTAAAAATCTAAATTCGAAAGAATTAGAATTTTATCTTTCATGGAAAAAAGTTATGCATTATACGGTGAGTGTCACTTTTTAAAAATGTTGTTTTATGAAAAAAACTAGTTTTCGAGGGAGATGGAAAAAGAAGTGCAATCTTATTTCAAAAATTTTGAAAAAAATATATTTAGAATCTACAGACAAAATGTTACAAAACTCTAGTTTGCATCATCTTCAAATTCCTCACGGATTAGCCACTATAGGTGCTCGAAATTGAAGATTTAGTTAGAAAAAAATATTTTAGTTTCTCGTTTGGCCAAAAATTGTAAACCACTATTGTGGGATCACCTTGTAGTTAAAGAAATAAGCATAATTATAATAGTTGACATCACTGCGGTTTGGCCCTTTTCTATCAATTCTCCTTAACATCTATTCCCGCAACTTGTCTAGGAGACTCAATTCCTCTATCCGAGCAATAATATTACATGGAACATATGAGTGGTAGTTGGTCAACCAACTAAAGACCCATGCTTGTGAATTCTATGATGTCTTCTATACCTACATCAAAGAAATTATTAGCTTTCACTCTCCATCCTGCCCACAAAGTGGCTGCAAATCTACATAACAGTATTAAAGAAGGTGCATTTGTAATATGTTCAATGGACAAATGGAAATGCACAAGTGGAGTAGCATGTACTACAAATCTTGAAATGAAAAGGGAGATTCTACCTATTCTTCAAAACTTGAGGAAGGAGCATGTCCAGTATGTGCAATGGGGAAATGGCAATGAACAACTAGAGAAGAAGGTAGTAAAATGCCTGAAATGAAAGAAAAAAAACATTTTCAGAAGATGCTTGACTGCATTCTCTAATGAGAAAGACACTCTCAATGTTGACCAAAAATCACCTACAAAGCTACATAACAATATTGAAATGCCATGGATGTGCAATATGTGTACATAATATGACAATATGGGATAGTGTGTTTTCCAACACTGTAAATAATGTGAGCATTTTCTTTTGTGTAATGGAAAAATGGCAACACACAATTGGAGCAACATGTACTACAAATTATGAAATGAAAAAGGAATCTACTATGAAAACACTAGAAAAGAAGCAATCAAAGTGAAAGAGATAGATAATTTTTTGACTAAAGAGATTCTACCTGTTCTTTGGAACTTGAGGAAGGAGAGTGTGTAGTATGTGTAATGGGGAAATGGTAATGCACAATTGGAGCAACAAGTAGCAAAATGTCTGAAATGAAAGAATAAACAACTCTTTTAGAAGATACAAAGTTTCATTCTCTAATTAGAAAGACACTCTCAATGCTGACCAAAAAGCAACTAAAGTTACATAACAATATTGAAATGTTGTGCATGTGCAATATGTGCAGATAATGTGAAAATATGGTATAGTGTGCTTTCCAAAACTGCAAATAACCTAAGCATTTTTTTGTGTAATGGACAAATGGAAACACACAATTGGAGCAACATGTACTACAAATCCTAAAATGGAAAAGGAATCTGCTATGAAAACACTGGAAAAGAAGAAACCAAAGTGAAAGAGATAGATAATGTTTTGATTGAAGAGATTCTACCTATTCTTCGGGACTTGAGGAAGGAGTGCATGCAGTATGTGCAATTGGGAAATGAAAATGCACAACTAGAGCAATAGGTACTAAAATTTCTGAAATGAAAGAACAAACAAATTTTTTAGAAGATACAATTGCATTCTCTAATTAGGACACTCTCAATGCTAACCAAAAATCACCTGCAAAGCTACATAATAGTATTGAAATGGCATGCATGTGCAATATGTGTAGATAATGTGACAATATGGGACTGTGTGTTTTTCAACAATGTAAATAATGTGAGCATTATTTTTTGAGCAATGGACAAATGGAAATGCACAAGTGGAGCACAATGTACTACAAATATTGAAATGAAAAAGGAATCTAAAATTAAAACAATAGAAAAGAAGTGAGAAAAGTGGAAGAGATAGATAATTTTTTGATTGAAGAGATTCTACCTATTCTTTGGAACTTAAGGAAGGAGCATGTGCAGTATGTCCAATGGGAAAATGGCAATGCACAACTAGAGCAACATGTACTAAAATGGATGAAATGAAAGAATTTTCTTTTCTTTTCAGAAGATACTACATTCTCTAATTAGAAAGACACTCTCAGTGCTAACCAAAAAGTGGCTACAAAGCTATAATATTGAAGAAGGAACATGTGAAAAATTTATGGGAACAACTTTAAGTAATGAAGACACAACTGAATTCTCTAATTAGAAACACTTTGAATGCCGACTTCATTACATTCTTGGACTGTACGAAACATGAAATTTTCAAGATGAAATAGCTGACAAGGGATAGTGTGTTTTCCAATATGGAAAATAATGTGAGCATTTTATTTGTTGCAATTGGATGAAGAAAGTGAAAGGAAATTTGGACTATAGGAAAGAGTTGTTCAAAAAATTGAAAGTGAAATAAAAATTTTCATAACGAACTAATTGTCATGGGACAATGTGTTTTTCAATAGTGCAAATAATGTGAGCATTTTATTTTTCCAATTAGATGAAGAATGTGAAATGTCATTTTCACTGTAGCAAAGATCTGTTCGAAAAATTGAAAGTGGTCTTCATTACATTCTTAGTGGTAATGAAACAAAACTTTTCATAAGGAACAAACTAACATGGGACAGTGTGTTTTCAAAACTGCAAACACTATGACCATTTTATTTGTTCCAATAAAATTGAGAATGTGAAATTCCATTTTTTATTGTACCAAATAGCTCAAAAAATTGAAAGTGGACTTGATTACATTCTTGGTTGTAAGAAAAAAAAACTTTTCATAATGAACTAAATGACATTTGGATTGTGTGTTTTGTAATAGAAAACAATGCAAGCATTTTATTTGTTCCAATCAAATGAAGAAAGTTAAATGGCATTTTGATTATACCAAAACATTTTGAAAGTGGACTTTATTACATTCTTGGTTGCAATGAAACAAAAACTTTTCATAACGAATTAACTGACATGGGATATTGTGTTTTCTAACACTACAAATAATGTGAGCATTTCTTTTTTGTGCAATGGACATATGGAAATGCACAAGTGGAGAAACATGTACTAGAATGCCTGAAATGAAAAAGGGAACTGCTATGAAAACACTTGAAAAGAAGCGAGCAAAGTGAAAGATATAGGTAAAGTTTTAACTTAATAGATTCTTCTTGCTCTTCATGCGTTGAGGAAGGATCACGTGCAGTATGTGCAATGGGAAAAAGGTAATCCACAACTGGAGTAGCAAGTACTAGAATGCATGAAATAAAAAAGGAATCTATTGTACAAGAACTTGAAAAGAAGAAGTGAACAAAAATAGAATGAGTTGGGTGGAGACATGAAAGTCTGATGTCAAAATTGTAGATAACTTCTGTTAACAAATTTTAGAAAATATGACATGCTTACCTATAGACCAAGGTTCATTAATGTATGCTTTTGCACGTTCCTTAGTAACTCTTCAAGAAGCAACAGAGTGAACGCACATTGTCCAACATCAGCCTATCATTGTAGCTAAAATTTTATAAGGACTTACCTACGCATAGTTGTTAAATTAGAACCATACCTGCCATAGGGTTTAAACTCACGAAAGACAATCATCGGTGAGGACTCCTTTCCCCAGATTGGAATGCTAAAGAAAACAAAAAAGACCAAAAAAGAAATCAGAAAGTTTATGACATGGTAGCACATATTGGAAAAATAAATCTGCAACACCATTTCCTATTACAATATAGAAATTGAAACATGTTTTCTCATAGTCACCTGCATTAGATGTTGTATCCTCTACCACATCTACAGTAGTTGCACCTGAAGTCTCACATTGCATATTGAGATTCACATTGAAGTTATTGTTCATGGACAAGGGAAAGGAGTCACACAGAGGAGTTTAGTGATCTGACTATTGTGCAACAGACTTCATACGATGGGTTGCACATCGAGGATGATCCCTACTTGCACTAAACCATGGACACATGTGAATGATGTTAGTTGCAATTGTATCAGGATCGAGAATGAATTCAAATGGAAATGCATTTGATTACTATAGGTCTTATAGAAACCTCTCGACACACTTTGCATATGATTCTACTTATTCTAGACACTGGGGATATGTACGCATCACTTTCTTAAAGATTTAGTTTTTGTCATTCCAAATACACATTTTATGTAAATGTTCATCATATACATGAGTGACAAAAGGAGCTTGTGTAGGAGTGAGAAGATTGGGATTATTTTCTTCGATACCCCCTATGACAATGTCTTGTTTAAATGTATCCCTCTATCAATTGGTTGACCTCCCTCATCTAAATGACCACACACAAAAAACTTGTATTAGGCAGTAGAAAATGCAAAAAACAATTGTCTCACATAAAGTAATGCACTTTGAATTGAAATTCACTTACCATGGACCACCCCTTCAATAGCAGATGATCTTTTAACCAAGTCAACAACCTTAAGGACATGTTTGCAAGTGTTCCCATGCACACTGCAAGGGAACTCACAAACAAAAAGGTGCTCCCCATGGACCCACTTTGAATTTTCACCTAGTTCTATCTAGGATGTGTTTTATCTAGAACACAATCATCATCTGGAATTGTCTTGGCCCACTCCAAACAAGATTGAATATTTTAAAACTTATGGTTCATCAAAAAACCATAATGTTACAACTTTTCCTTTTTCCTAAAGAATGGTTCCATTTTATACACAAGTGTGTAATACAAATAGTCCATTCACCTTGTGCATTTTTTAGAACAATCACACAAGTACCAAGTTTTGAATGTACAATGGTATGACTTAATGGCTGCATTTGTATCCTGGTTGGCATGTGGGAATAGTCCACAATTTTTTGCCTACATTACTATAAAAAAAGCCAATAGTCAAGTAAACCACAACGTATTAGAGGTAACTCCAAAGAATGTGAATGGTGCCAATTGAATGAGGTGACTGGAATTATCAACTAACCAATTTGACCATCTCCTTCACACCAAGTCTTCTTGAAGTACTCTAAAAATCAAGATTGATCATTGAACTCCTCAAAGAAAGAGTTCAATAGCTGAGTGATGTTGTCTTAATGTTTGTAAGGCCTCACCCCATATTTGTTAGTGGTAAACATGGAATCTTATGGCACTTTCAAATTTTTCAAAATTCTAGCATGCTCATGTTAAAACCCTAAGAATTTTTAACCTAAAAACCTTTGTTACATCTGTTGTAGGGTTCTTATATGTGGTTTAGGGTTTTGTTTTGTTTTAATTTCTTGGCGTTCTATTTTGACGTTTACTGGTATTTCCTGTTGCTAGTCACAAAGAATCTTCTTACACATGTAAAATATCATCATATGACTAACCTTTCTTGTGTCTAGGTTTGAATCACCTAACTTCTACATCCATTTGTATCGCATGATTCATAAGTCTTCAGCCTACTATTCTCATATCGTCCTAGAGAAGTCCTCTCTTTTAGAACAACTAATGAACACATGCATAAAAATTTCCACTTAAGTCCTGATGGTCCTCATGATTGTATTGCACATCTTTGATTTATTCATTGGTTCACACCTTGTATTAGCAATAAGTGATGGATTAACATTGTCCCTTTGATATCGCTCATCGCTAATGGCTTTTAAGCCTCCAAAATTGTAATAGCGATGAGTGATGCTGCTCTTATGTCCTTATCGCTCATCGCAGATGGCCATAAAATAGTAAACCTGGAACAACGATGAGTGATGCAATTTGATTTCCTGTATATCGCTTGATCACTGACATGTTTTGAATAAAAAATCTCACATCAGTGATACGCGATGGACCTTACAACGGTTGTAAATTTTCTCATTGCTAATTGCTTGCAAAATATATGAGGAGAATTAGTGATGGACAAAAGCCATATGTTATAGCTTCATCACACATCGCGGATTTGATTCAGAACTTGGGTTCTGAACTAGCAATAAGCAACGGGTGTTCTCTAAAGGATTTTTGTTTCGCTAATGTTATATGATCATATAAGTGATGTCTTTTGTGATTTTTGTTCTATGCAGGTTATATGTGTCCAAATCTCGTACTGACACAACATCTCCCATTGCAGATAGAGTCCTAAGGGAAAGGTTTGAATTAGTGATGCACGATGGAAGGATAAATGTGACTAGAGGCCAGGCCATAGAATCAGGAGCTAGAGATCATTGTTGGGATGTTTACATCGATGATGAAGCCAAGTGAAGATAAAGTAGATTGACGACAAGCGATGACCATAAATGAAAAACGAAACGTGTCATGATCTTGGGGATTTTGCACATATCAAAAAGGAAAGTGGTGGGAAAACTAGATAATTGTTGATAAAGCCTTAAAGCATGAATATTTGATGGACTAAGGGTATGTGCAGGATCATCATGGAAAAAATAGGCCCTTAAGTGGCAAAAAATTTAGAAAAATCAGAGTTAGGCAACTTGACGTAAAAATTTGAATAAGTTATCTATATTATTTCAAAAATATGTAAGAATAGAATCTGTAGAAAATTGAATGTAGTTTCTAAACTACAAGGTTTATTTTATTTTTTAAAATCTATTTGGTGAAAATTTGAAATTTCAATGCAGTTAGTACTTAAATTTTAGGAAAAAATAAGAAGTAGGTGTCTGCGACCACCCTAACCATAATAAAATGATAATATTTTTTTTATAAGATTTTATATGGAGTAGTGGACTCGGTCCGGATATGATGCATATATTTTTGTAATTTTTTTATTATAGATTTTAAAAAATAAAAACTTGTAATCGACCACCTTAACTTGGTCAAAAATTCATGAAATTTAAATTTTCTTTTTAATCCTATAGTATGGGAAGCATAGAATGTGACACATGTTTGATTCAAAAATGTGATACCATTTGAAAGCTATAGATTTTTTTCAATCAACCTATCAATCAGGACTTTAGTCATAATTTTAATAGAAAATGAATAATAATTATTTATTAAATTCAAAGTAAAGCATAATTTATATTGGTGGAAAGTGAGAATCTCCTCTAAAAACCCTTTTCGTTTCATCAATTTTGGGTTAAAAAGTCTTCAGCCACATACCCTACAAATACCCATAATATTGCCACTTTTTGGCCCATCATGATCCTACACATACCCCTAAAAATCATCGCATGAGTAACTTCATTGCTAAATTGCACCCTAAATTTTGGGGGGAATCAACGATGAAGCATTTAAAGAAAGTTTTTTTCTAAGAAACTAGTCCTATGTACTTCATCAATATTAATGGGAAGCATGAATTAGGTTGGAGATACATGCTAATTGTCAAATCAGCAATGATTAATCAAGGTTAAAAGGAAATGTGGCAGCATTTGAAATAACCTTGTTGTTTTCAAGGAGCAAGTTGATAATGGTAAAAAAAAAAGCTCATGGCCACCTTAGATGAAGTTTTAATTGCTCTAAGATGAACAGTCTAGTTACCAATTTGCTCATGTAAGGAATTTTGAATCATTAATTTTGCATGCTCGAATTTTCTATTTAATGTAGGTTGATTGTTGTTTTATTCACACTATCTTTTCAAACTGCAAAAGAAGTAAGATATGAGTAGTGGAGGTGATTGAGTTTTCCTAAGCAGAGTTTTAGTGTCTTCATCTTGAGAAAATTGGTATGAGATTAGGTTCTCTAGTATATTTGGAATTTTTGTTGCTTGAGTTGTCTACAATTATTGGGATTGGGTTGCTTCTCTTGTGGGTTCTAAGTCAAAAATATTTTTAACTATCTCTCTACTAGTTCTAGTGAAAATGGGAAAAAATGGTGCATCATTTCCACCTGTTAAGAGGTCTAGCCAGCTAAGTGTGTTTGAATTCCATGAGGTCATAGCTGAGTAAGAAGCCATGGCTTCTCTTGAAGTTTCAAAAGGAAAAGGGAGGGCTAGGGGCGATAAGAAGAAGTCAATTGTGCAGAGTACATACCATTTGAGGAATAGGACTCTTCCAGGTGAAGTGGTCGAATGCAAAGGCAAGGAACTAGAAATGCTAGTGAAAAAGGCTAGGAAGAAGGAAAAGAGCCACAGAGCCCTCTTGGGTAAGCACAACTCTCCTATTGTGCTTTTAGACTCTCCTTCAAATGTTGAAGTTGATGACGACTTGTACTATGGCTAATACCAGTGTTCCCTGGTACCATATGATAGTTCTGATGATGACGTGCTAGCGATACCTCCAATTGCATCAAGGACAAGGAGCGGTCAGGCATTTTTGGATGTTGACGACTCTAAATAGGGTCACCTCCTATTTTTGTTTTTGATGACACCATGGTCTTTGCATAGGAGGTATTTTTCTTTCATTTTCTCATGTTGGTGTGGAGTAATCTTCCAGATGATATGAACTGAATCTTTTTGTTCCAAACAATGAATACTATGATAGCGACGGCTAATATTGTACACATGTTTTTTGCCTCCCCTATTCTAAAATGATTACGTATGAAACCTCCCGGGGAGTCCTTTGAGGTGTTAGTTAGAATTAGGTTTTTCAAATGAACTCAAATAAAATTGTAATTGTAATTCAACCGGGTGCTTGTTGCACCCCTATTTATATAAAGGGGATTTCATGGTTGAAGGGAGAGAGTTCAAAATTTTGAGTCTAGACATGGTCACAGTAGATACTAAGCTCTAATATCATAATAGAATGTAAATAGATACTCTAGTAGATATATCAAAATAAATTCTAAGATGAAAGTTATATACTGTATGAATCTTGAATATGTTTTACAAAAAAATACTAGAAATTGAAGAAGAATTTTTGTTTTAGAATATTGTTCTCCTACTTATTTTCTTCTAATTTATGAATGAAAATTGTTAATGACAACTTCATTTGTCTTTTATCATTTGCACAGAATGTATGAATTTGTTTTATGCTTCAGTTTAAAGAATTGATTAAATATTGAAATGAGCTCATTAGTTTGTGAGAAAAGAATATAGGATTCAGTAAGGAAGTAATATTTTGTAGACATAGTGAATTAGATGTACCAAAGTGACACTCTAATGGTCCACTAATTTTTGAGTTTCAATCAAAATTGTATTACTGATTAATTTCTAGTCATAATTTCCTTTATGCCTTAGATAATGCAACGATTATCTTATTAGTTTGTCTTATGGTCAGCTGATCCAGTATTAAATTGGGCCTAGGGTTCAAGATGAAGAATGATTCAAAATACTTCAAATTAAAATGTCCCAACTCTAAGTATGAAGGAGCACTTCTTGAAAATAAGTAACAGTTCTATATGAGGTTTTCCAAGCTTTTGATAAGGTGATTTTCAAGGAATAGTGCATCTGTGTGAAGAAATACTCTTAACCAATTGTGAAATATTATAATTATATATGGGATTACCCTCCCTGGGTTTCACAGAGCCCAAAGAGAAGAAGTAAAGTAATAATTACTTTACTTAAGTGTTGGCCAATCCTCAACCTAGCTGATATTTGGGTCGTGGAAAGCTCATAGGTTAGGATTGAGATTATGTTTGGTTCTAAAAAAACAACCAATAGAATCCATCCCGATGAATGAATTGTGTGAGTGGGAAACCATCATATCTAGCATCCAT
Organism: Sequoia sempervirens; assembly: GCA_007258455.2. Lineage (NCBI taxonomy): Eukaryota > Viridiplantae > Streptophyta > Pinopsida > Cupressales > Cupressaceae > Sequoia > Sequoia sempervirens. The sequence continues at coordinate 132,741,567 of VDFB02000363.1, read as the reverse complement.
GGAATCTGAACTCCAATAATGAAAGGTGTATCATTCCCATTGGGTCATTCAAAGTAGAAGAAGTTTTCAAAGCCCTCTCCATTCCACATTATGATACCTGTCGAATCAAATTTGTTTTTCTATGTGTAAATAGAATGCACCTTTCACCAAGAATTCATTACATCCTTTCTTGTAAGGAATTGATCTCTCTTTAACATCATTCCATAGAGGATCAGATCATTGGCATGTTTATCCCTTATTGCATTAACACTCATGTCCATGAGAAAAATTCTTTCAATATAGCTTTTTCATTCTACGGATAGATTAGCGGCGAACATAGAATTCCTATCTCCACTTGTGTCACCAATTCCATGGAAAAATTCACCTTTTTTATCAACGTGCAACATTTGTTTGTAGGGAAGATAGGCAACATTGGGTTCGTTGTGCATAACCTTTACAATGAAGTGGAATTGACAACCTCACATTTGTATAAACCTTTTATGTTTGTCCTTCTCTGGTGGAGGCCGGTCTCTATGGTCTTGAGGACCATATTGACACCAGTAGCTATAAAGAAAGCATCATCTCATCATCTTGAAGCAAGAGAGAGTAAAATATCTTTGGACCATAAAAATGAATGTTGAAAGATATAAACCTATGCTGCATAATTTTTTTTCCATAATTTTTGTTATCAATGGGATGTGTGATGGTACACTCTTTGTTTTTCTTGGGAAAAAATTTAGTTTCAAAAACCTTCAACCAACATTTCACCATGAATGAAATCATCAAGTCTCATATGAGGAATTGCTGCGACAAGGGCAATCACCCCATCCTCCTCAATGCAAATAGGAGTACATTGCAAATCAGGAGAGGAAAAAGGAGAGTCTGCATCCCGTACATATTGCACCTCCAAATTGTCTTCCTTCTTCCATTTCACATCTCTCCCCATTCTAGGAAAGGATAGAATTGGATGAAAATTCAAAATTAGAATGGATTGTGTTAATAAAAAGACAAAAATTATTCATTGAACATAACTAAAATGTTCTTGCATTGTTTCCACCAATGTGAAACCAATAAGAGGTTGTCAACTTCAACTAAGGATAATTAAAGGTGATAGATTGAATCAAGCCATGAATAAAATATAAAACAAACACAAGTTGGAAATAAAATTGTCTATCTCAACATATAAGTGGACATAGACAATGATAGCATAATCACAATCATATGTGGACATTCAAAGATGAGTCCATTTTAGTTTTTCCACAAAAATATGTTTTACCTAAGGAGGAATGTTGTGAAAACTAACTGTTGTTTTCAAGTAAACTTGTGTTGTTTGAGCAAGAACACAATGAGTGGTTCAACCTACATCTATGTATGTGGCATGTGAGTGTAATGTGCATAACAATATGCAACTACTTCTACAATTGCAACAATAGATGTATAATTTTGGGAAGATACGTTGGTTGTGGTATGTTTGTATGTTTTAATGGAGAGGAAAGGCTAGAGGGAAATCAAAACCTTTGATGACAACCTTGTATGTAAAAAAAAGTGCATCTTTTGCTACCAGCAATGCTAAAATGATACCAAGTTTGTTGCATCTATTGAAAAAAAAATGAAGCAGTAATGGAGAGAATGACGAAAGGAAGAAAGGTGTAAAATGTCCTATCAACCATGTTGTAAGCCAATGTAGGTTGGAAAACATGGCATGTAGTTGAACCTCCAAGTAGACATAAATATCATAAGCAAATTCGCAACCCAACATATAAATATAACTAAGATTTAAGAGTATATGGGGTGTACAACCCTCTTTTACTTGAGGATGCATGTTGTGATATTCAGCCTTCCATTTGGCATGACTTAACATGAGGAGAAAAATCACATCTAGCAATCCATGAAATAAACAAGTGAAGGTTGAACCACATGATGAGTGGTTCAACTTGCAACTTCGTATGTGGAATAGGAGTGTAACATGCATAATAGTATGTAATTAGTTCTATAATTGCAAACAATAGATGTATAATTTTGGGAAGATAATTTGGTTGTGGTGTGTTTCTATGTGTTAAAGGAGAGGAAGGGTTAGAGGGAAACCAAAACCTTTGATGACAAACTTGTATGTAAAAAAAAGTGCATCAATTGCTGCCAACAATGCCAAAATGATAACATGTTTGATGCATTTATTGACAAAAAAATGAATCAATAATGGAGGGAATGAGGAAAGGTAGAAAGGTGTAAAATGTACTATCAACCATGATGTTAGCCAATGTAGGTTGGAAAAAATAGTGTGTAGTTGAACCTCCAAGCTAACATAAAGATCGCAAGTAAATTCACAACCCCACATATAAATATAACTAAAATTTCAAAGTATATGGTGTGTATAAACCTCTTTTACCTGAGGAGGCATGTTGTGATATTCAGCCTTCCATTTGGGGTGACTTGACATGAGTAGAAAAAGCACATCTAGAAATTCATGAAATAAACAAGTGAAGGTTGAACCACACAATGAGTGGTTCAACCTGCAACTTTGTATGTGGTGTGCAAGTGTAACGTGCATAACGGTATGTAATTACTTCTAAAGTTGCAACAATAGATGTATTATTTTAGGAAGATACATTGGTTGTGGTGTGTGTATGGGTTAATGGAGAGGAAAGGTTACAAGGAAACCAAAACCTTGTGTGTAAAAAAAGTGGATCCATTGCTGCCAGCAATGCCAAAATGATAACAATTTTGTTGCATCTATTGAAAAAAAAATGAATCAATAATGGAGAGAATGGGGAAAGGTAGAAAGGTGTAAAATTTCCTATCAACTATGATGTAAGCCAATGGAGGTTGGAAAACACAATGTGTAGTTGAACCTCCAAGCTAACATAAAGACCGCAAGTAAATTCACAACCTTGCATATAAATATAACTAAGATTTCAGAGTATATGGGGTTTACAAACCTCTTTTACTTGAGGAGGAATGTTGTGATATTCAACCTTCTATTTGGGGTGACTTAACATGAGCAGTAAAAGCACATCTAGCAATTCATGAAATAAAAAAGTGAACGTTGAACCACACAATGAGTTGTTCAACCTGCAACTTTGTATGTGGCATGGTAGTGTAACGTGCATAACAATATGTAATTACTTCTATAGTTACAAAAATAGATGTATTATTTTAGGAAGATGCATTAGTTTTGGTGCATGTGTATGAGTTAATGGAGAGGAAAGCTTAGAGGGAAACCAAAACCTTTGATGACAACCTTGTATGTAAAAAAAAGTGCATCCATTGCTTCTAGCAACACCGACATGATACCATTTTGTAGCATTAGTTGACAAAAAAATGAATTAGTAATTGAGAGAGTGGGGAAAGGTAGAAAGATGTAAAATGTCCTATCAACCATGATGTAAGCCAATGTAGGTTGGAAAAAATAGTGTGTAGTTGAACCTCCAAGTAGACATAAAGATCACAAATAAATTTGCAACCCCACATGTAAATATAAATAATATTTTAGAGTATATGGGGTGTACAAACCTCTTTTACCTGAGGAGGCTTGTTGTGATATTCAACCTTCCATTTTGTGTGACTTAACATGAGGAGAAAAATAACATCTCGCAATTCATGAAATAAACATTTGAAGCTTGAACCACACAATGAGTGGTTCAACCTGCAACTTTGTATGTGGCATAGGAGTGTAACATGCATAACAATATGCAATTACTTCTACAATTACAATTGTAGATGTATTATTCTGGGAAGATACGTTGGTTTTGGTATGTATGTATGTGTTAAAGGAGAGGAATGGTTAGAGGGAAACCAAAACCTTTGATGACAACCTTGTATGTAAAAAAAAGTGCATCCATTACTGCTAGCAACACCAAAATGATAACATGCATGTTGCATCTGTTGAAAAAAATGAATTAGTAATGGAGAGAATGAGGAAAGGAAAAAGGTGTAAAATTTCCTATCAACCATTATGTAAGCCAATGTAGGTTGGAAAAAATGACGTGTAGTTGAACCTCCAAGTGGACATAAATACCATAAGTGAATTTGCAACCCTTCATGTAAATATAACTAAGATTTCAAAGTATATGTGGTGTACAAACCTCTTTTACCTAAGGAGGCATGTTGTGATATCTAGCCTTCCATTTGAGGTGACTTAACATGTGTAGCAAAAGCACATCTAGCAATTCATGAAATAAACAAGTGAAGGTTGAACCACACAATGAGTTGTTCAACTTGCAACTTTGTTTGTGGTGTATGAGTTTAACGTGCATAACACTATGTAATTACTTCTATAGTTGTAAAAATAGATGTATTAGTTTAGGAAGATACATTGGTTGTGGTGCATGTGTATGTGTTAATGGAGAGGAAAGGTTAGAGGGCAACCAAAACCTTTTATGAGAACCTTGTATGTAAATAAATGTGCATCCATTGCTTCCAGCAATGCCAAAAGAATAACAAATTTTTTGCATTTGTTGAAAAAATCATGAATCAGTAATGGAGTGAATCAAGAAAGGCATAAATGTGTAAATTTTTGTATCAACCATGATGTCATCCAATGCAGGTTGGAAAAAATAGTGTCTAGTTGAACCTCCAAGAAGACATAAAGACTGTAGGAAAAATTGCAACCTCACATGAAAAAAACTAAGACCTCATAGTATGTGGGGTGTACAAACCTGTTTTACCTAAGTAGGAATGTTGTGATATCAAGCCTTCCATTTGGGGTGACTTAACATGACCAGAAAAAGTGTATATGACAATTCATGAACTAAAAAAGTATAGGTTGAACAACATGATGAGAAGTCCAACCTGCAACTTTATATGTAGCCTATAAGTGTAATGTGAATAATAATATGTAATTTACTTATATGGCTGACAATAATGTCAAAAGAAAAAGACACATTCTTTGCATCTGTGTATAAAAAAATGAATCGTTAAAGGACTGAATGAATGTAGGCTAAAACACGTTATTTTTTTGTGCATTTATTTGTGAAACATATGAAGAATTCAAAAAGAAATTTTAATCGTAAACCACAATTGCAATAAATTGTGCAGATCGCTTGCATTGAAAACCATAGTGAATGAGATAGATACTATGTTGACTTAGTAGATTCTATATGCTCTTGATAAATTGAAAAAGAAGCATGTGTAGTATGTGCAAAGGTGAAGAGATAATGCAAATCTAGAGGCAACAAGTTCTATAATTTATGAAATTGAAAAGGAATCTACTCTAAAAACACTTGAAAACAAGGAGATCAAACTTAATGAGATAGATATTGTTTTAACTATATATAGTCTTCCCACTCTTGAGAAGTTGAGGAAGGAGCATGTATAGTATGTGTAATGAGGAAATCACAATGCAGAAGTGGAAAAACTTGAGAGATTTTGTATTGCATATGAATTTGTTTGAGTAGAGAAAATAAAAGTTGATGCTATAACTGGATTTGAACTAGTGAATTCAAAAATTTGTGAACATAAAACTAAACATGACCAACAAAAGAACATCAAGCACAAAATCAAAAATTCCACCCTTTAGCTTACAAAAAGCACAAATATATATAATACAACCCATAGTGTTTTCCAACCTACCTATAGTTTATTGATTTGAGAAAGTTGAAATGCAAGTTTTAGTCTACCTGCGACTTGTTATATATTTTAAAGATGTTCCTTTCATTACATTCATATTGTGTAAACAACAAAAGGTTTTCATTACAATCATATTGTTTGTATAATCGGAGGTTGGAAAATATAGGGTGTTAAGAAACCTGCAACCCACATAGTGTTGTAAAACCCTCTATATATAAGAACACAATTAGTTTGTCACCCCTCAGCTAAATATGATTACTTTTATGTATCCCCCGGCTGCAACTCCTCCCTAAATTCTCCACCCTTTAGCTTTGTACAAGATAAAAAAAATAACTCACAATCCATTGTGTTTTCCTACCTTCCTATGTTTTAATGATATGAGGAAATCCAAACGTAATTCAAACTATAAGTAATAGTTTTGGTAAATTTTCAAGGTTCATTTTCTTACATTGGTACTATAAGGTTTTTATTACACTCATTTTTTCTATGTATAATTCAATATTGAAAAACATTGGGTGTTAACGAACCTCGGATCTTCTTAATACTTCAAGATGTAGCGAGTACTAGAATGTGTGAAATGAATAAGGAAACATCCGTAAAAACAATTGAAAAGAAGCAAAACAAAGTGTATGAGATATATATTGTATTGAATGAATAGATTCTTCTTGCTCTTGAGAAGTTGCGGAAGGAGCATTTGATGTATGTGCAATGGGAAAATGACAATAAAAAATTGGATGCAATAGGTACTAGAATGTATGAAATGACAAAGGAATCTACTATAGAAATACTTGAAAAGAAGCAAACCAAAGTGAATGAGAAAGATATTGTATTGATTGAAGAGACTCAATGTTGTTGAGAATTTGAGGAAGGTGTGTGTGCAGTATTTGCAATGGGAATATGGAAATGTAGAACTCAAGTAGTAGGTAGTAGAAAGTATATAATGAAAAAGGAATTTTCTCTAAAAACAATTGAAAAGAAGCAAACCAAAGTGAATAAGATAGATAATGTATTGACTGACAAGATTGTTCTTGCAATTGACAACTTGATGAAGGAGCATCGTGCAGTTCGTGCAATGGGAAAATTCCAATGCAAAAGTGGATAAAGTCGATAACTTTTGTATTCCATATGAATTTATGCTAGAAAATAAAGTGAGAGATGATGCTATAAGTGGAACTAAACAAATGAAGTCAAAGATTCTTCAACTTAAGAATTCCATGGAAGAAATACAATTTGAAATAGATGATAATGAAAAGGAAAAAATAGATCTTAGAGCAGAAAAAGAGAATCAGTTGACTGGAGACATGAAAGTTGTGTGTGAAAAGGTAGACAAGTTTTGTAAATAACTTATAAAAAAAAAAACATTTTCATTCTCTAATTAGAAAGAAACTCTCAAAACTAAGCAAAGAGCAACTACAAAGCTACACAAAAGTATTGAAGACATTCAAAACTCTATCAAAAAAATGGATGTTGTTGTCCTAAGGGGTAATGAAAAAGCAATTGATCCAAAGCTACAAATAAAAGATATGAAATAGAAGGTAGAAGCTCATTAAAAGGAATTCCAGGGGGTAATAACATGTAACAACAATGAGGATGAGCAAAAATGTGTGACTGGTCAACTTACAGTTGCAAAAGTAATAATTGGAACTGCTGAAAGTGAAGTAAAACAACATAAACACTACAATTAACCGCTTGGAAAATAAATTAAAAGATTAAACAAAAAAATTATCATCAAAATAAAAGGATTTTAATTAATGGTGTTGACACACAAGTGCAATATAAAAGACACGAAGTTGAAAAAATAAACACACCAATGGAAAGTGTGATTTTGAAAACATTCATACTATTTTGTAACATTTCATGTTGCAACACCGTAGGTGTTAAGAAGAAAGAATCCTACCATGAGACAACCCAAGTTACATTTAAACAAGGATATTCAAATAACTGAAAACCACCATTGTGTTTTCCAAATTATAATTATTTTGTGCACTTTTTTTTTCAATCAATGTGAAATTTAAAAACAACAATGGAATGTGTGATTTTCACGATATTCATATTATTTTGTAATATTCCATGTTGCAAAACCATAGGTGTTAAGAAGCAAGCAACCCACCATGAGACAACCATTTACATTTAAACAAGGAGATTCAAATAACTGAAAACCACCATTGTGTTTTCCAAATTACAATTATTTTGTGCACTTTTTTTTTCACTCATGCAAAATTTAAACACAACAATGGGATGTGTGATTTTGAAGACATTCATATTGTTTTGTAACATTCCATGTTGTAACACCATAGGTGTTAAGAAGCAAGCAACCCACCATGAGACAACCCTTTTACACTTAAACAAGGAGATTCAAATAACTAAAAATCACCATTGTGTTTTTCAATTTACAATTATTTTTTGTACTTTTTCTTCAATCATGCAAAATTTAAACACAACAATGGAATGTGTGATTTTCACGGCATTCATACTACTTTGTAACATTCCATGTTGCAAAACTATAGGTGTTAAGAAGTAGGAAACCCACTATGAGACAACCATTTACATTTAAACAAGGACATTCAAATAATTGAAAATTCACCATTTTGTTTTCACAATTATAATTATTTTGCGCACTTTTTTTTCACTCATGTGAAATTTAAACACAACAATGGAATGTGTAATTTTCAAGACATTCATACTATTTTGTAACATTCCATGTTGGAACACCATAGATGTTAAGAAGCAAGCAACCCACCATGAGACAACCCTTTACATTTAAACAAGGAGATTCAAATAATTGAAAACCACAATTGGGTTTTCCAAATTACAACTATTTTGTGCACTTTTTTTTTCAATCATGTGAAATTTAAACACAACAATGGAATGTGTGATTTTCATGACATTCATACTATTTTGTAACATTCCATGTTGCAAAAATGTAGGTGTTAAGAAGAAAGAAAGCCATCGTGAGACAATCCTTTACATTTAAACAATGAGATTCAAATAATTGAAAACTACCATTGTGTTTTCCAAATTATAATTATTTTGTGTACTTTTTTTCAATCATACAAAATTTAAACACAATAATGGAATGTGTGATTTTCAAGACATTCATACTATTTTGTAACATTCCATGTTACAAAACTGTAGGTGTGAACCATAGATTTTTGGGTAGGGCTTATAGGCTACTCTTGCACTCTTAGGATGTTTCACCTAAAAGGAGAGAGATAAACCCTACTCAAAAGATCTGGCTAGTTCACTCAAATTATGCAATGTATGATGTTATTTAGACTAAATGGAATGATCTAAGTGCAATTAAAATATAAAATTGAGAGATTATGAGTGCAAAACCTAATAATAATGCAATGTTGGAAAACACAATGTGATATGCAAATATGAACTAAGTATGAACAAATGCAAAACAGAGAAGAAGAAGGTTGAATCAGAGTGCGCCTAGACAGAGAATGGAAAATCTAGAATATTCTAAATGATGCCAAAGATCATTGAAAATCACTAGTGGGACTCATTCACCACTGATGGTGAATTAGTCTTGCTTCTAATGAAAATTGTTGAAAGTTGGTTTCTGAGTGTCGGGATCCAAAATCTAACTAAATCTGGATTTCTAGCCTTAAGGTGGGACTCATTCACCACTGATGGTGAATCACTCCACTCCCAAAATTCTGAGAAATCAAGGACCAATCCTGTAGCACCAGATCTGAGGTTGACTGCTTGTCAGGTTGACGAAGTTAATTCTATAGAAAACAAACATAATGTCTTCTCCAAGCTTGAAATAAGTTGTTGACTTGAAACAATTTATTGAATTCTTGTCCACTTTTCAACACCTAATAGCTTGCCAAATCTACATACACAAGTCTGCAAACACACATGCAAAAGGGGGAAAATGGTTAAGGGTTAGGTTATAGGGATTTTCCTTGGTCAAATCCCACTTTGGTAATCAAACCCTTAATGAAGAAATGGAATGGAAGGGAATGATAAATAAATAACATGCAAATTCTATCAACTTAACAAACCCTTGTTGAAGGAAATTTGAAGATACAACAATGGTTGCTCCAGAGTACTTGATTAATGCTTGATTGAATGATGCAAAGTGCTTGAATAATTGAATGAATGTGTGAATAAGTGAACTTGATGAATGGGGGTTAAAATGAGAAGAAAAACACTTATTTATACACACTTGTATCTTAGTAACTTGATGATACCTCATCATAGGCCAACATAAGGTGATTTTAAATAAAAACCTGAAAGAAAATTTAAAATATTTTGAATTTTGAGCCAAGAGGGACTCATTCGCCACCCATGGTGAATGGGTCCCACCTTGGACTTGAATGTGGGTGTCAAGAATTAAGTCACATTTAATGTTGTTTGTCAGATTTACATTCAAAATTAAAAACTTAATTAAGCCTTATAAGGGCATAAAGGGGTCAAATAAAGCATAAGAAAGGTGTAAATAGTGAGATTATGCCTAGAAAAGTGTCAAATCTTGCTACAATACTTTACAAAACTTCAAAATAGGACTTGATAAGTGATTAAATGCTTATTTTTAGGTGAATTGTAATAAATAGAGTCTAGAAAAATGTAGAATTTTTTTACAACACTTCACAACACCTTCACAAGACGCTATTTTTTGAATTTTAAGGAAAAAAGGAACACACATGTGAAAGGGAAATTGAATTGAGCTTCGATCATTTGTCCAACTAGTTGTGGATTAGATCTAGGTTTTAAAAAGAAAATGCATACTCACTCTGGGGCGACAGAACTCATGGTGGTCCACCGGGTGAGAAGACCCAAAAAGGTGAGAAACATACGCTAGTTGGGTATGTACTCACAAACATAAAGGTGGCTATGGGGAAAGTCATGTCGTTGAATGGGCTTCCCGCTTAACCATATTAAAGTTATACATCCTGATAACTTTAACAAGGCACCACAAAGGAAAATTTCAATTTGTACTTCATGAGACAAGCAAATCTTTGTATGATTAGAACCCATGAACAAAAAGAAAGGTACCATAGGCATGCAAGTTGCATTATGCAAGGTGGTAAAAAGTAAAAAGTGTAAAATTTTAAAATTTAAAATGTAAAAGTGACAAAAAAATGGAAAAGATGTTCAAAGGAGTCATGTTATGTTCATGCAAGGTATGTCACTTAGGGAACATTGTGTCTAATGTCTCCAAGAGAGGACCAATAAAAGAATAAAATATTCACAACTTAGGGGATGCAGTGCATCGCATTAGGCCACTAAGAGGAATGTAATATGCTAAGATAGATCACACTTATGAAGGACATCATACCCAATGTCATCCACAAAGTGACAAATGCATAATATGAAACAACAAGGCCGCACTAAGAACCAAGAATGAAAATGAATTATGCCAATGTATGCCCCCCACTTTAAAGGAATTGCTACACATCGTTGTATGAGAATTTAATTTAAAGTAGCGAAGGAAAAATGTAAAAATAAAACAAGACATGAGAGCCAACTTGGAAAGCCCCTATGTCAAGTCATATGTTTCCAAGGAAGGCTGTGTCATGTAAACAAAAGAGAAAACAAAAGAAAAGGGAGTTTCCCCCCAGAAAAGAACACACCAAACACATAAGGGATATATGGATTTGGGGTTAGTATGTTCGTTGCTGCAATGTTTCTATGAAAGAGTTCAGAACTGTCATCATTCCCCAAAGCACATAGAACTAGAAGAATGGCACAAAGAGAGCAAAAAAAATAGAAAAAAAAAGTCCATTTTGGGTCAACATGGAAGAAACATTGTAGTCCTGACGCTTTGCATCATCCCCAAAATGAAAACACAAGTGAAAAATAAAATGAAAAGGTGAACGAAAAGAAAAATCTTTTGGGTCAACATGAAGGAGAGATTGCAGTCTCAATGCCTCATGTCAACCCCAAAAGGAAAACAAAAAAGAAAAAAAGGAAAAAGAACCTTTTGGGTCAATATGGAAGAGACATAGGGCATCTCAACACTTTGTGTCATCCTCAAAAGGAAAACACAAAGTAAAAATGAAAAGGAAAGGACTTTTTGGGTCAACATGGAAGAGACATAGGGTGTCTCTACGCTTTACGTCATCCCCAAAAGCAAAACACAAAAGAAAAAAAGGAAAAAGGACCTTTTGGGTCAACATGAAAGAGACATAGGTAATCTCTACGCTTTGCATTATCCCCAAAAGGAGAACAAAAAACAAAAGTGAAAAATAAAATGCAAACTATACGACAGATAGAAGAATAGAGGTACGAATAAAAGGAGGCAAAGAGAGAGAACATCAAACACATGATACGGGGGAACACAATACACACATAAAAGAAAATTTTGGAAAGAAAAAGGAAAACAAATATAAAAGGCTAGTAGGGCGACTGCAATTCAACCATCTAACAAGTCAACTACCTCCCAATCATGTTCAGTATATTGTGAGGGCAGTTGATTGTCCAAAGGAAGAATTGCAAGTGTCGAACTAAGAGATATACCAGGTTCTTCACCTGGTGGAGAAGGTTTATCATTTAAGCTCATGGTATATCAAAATAAAGAATTTAGACCGTTATGCACTTCTTCATCTATTTTTGTGATCTCCTTGTCATCATCATCATCAAGGTTAATTATGACAGGAGGGTGAAGGGTAATCTCCAAGAAGGGGTGTATCAAAAGTTGCAGTTGTATTTTTTCATTTTGTTGTGAGGGTTGGACTGTGTTATCTTGTGGTGGGTCAAGGGGAAGAGGGTGGTCATCTATTGTTTTTGTCAAAGGCATAGGTTGATTTTCTTTCTTTTCTTCCATTCGAGACTGATGAACAAGGAAACAACAATGACACCTATGCTCCCTAGCACCGTGGTTTCATTTTATTTTATTTTGAAGCTATTGAGGTGTAAGAGCAGGTTGATCCATCACAAGTTCCTTTTCTTTCAAAGGGGTAAGAATGAAAGAAACTGAAGAAGATGGGTCAATCACTTTCTCTTTAGCTTTATACACTTGTTTAATGTGGGGAGGCATGATAGGGTTGGTTTCATTTTCTCGATGTCGCTTAAATGATGGAGGGGAAGTGTCTATGGTTGGGTTCTCATGAGGTTATATTGTTTTTTCAATGTCAGACTCAAGCTAAAACATGGTTTCATCTAGAATAGGAGTTGAAGTGGATGGGGACATGTTACGAAGAGATAATTCAGCTATGTGTTTGGCTTTGAACTTTTGATAGGTAATGAGAAAGAAGTCCTTTTGAGGGGTGATGGGTTCCATTGGTTTAGGCTAGAAGGCTTCTAAGGAAAAATTACCTTTGGAGCATAACAGATTAAAGCCACTATGGTGTATGGTAAATATTTCATTTCCATGTGGAAACTTTAAACATTTGTGGACAACTGAGGGGACCACTTTCATTGAGCGAAGTCAAGGGTGACCTAGCCATAGACGAAATTGATCCGATTGTGGAATAATTGAAAATGTTACCTCCAAAGTTTTGGGTCCTATCTGTAATGGGAGTACAATTGATCTGGTCATAGGGCACACAAAACTAGTATGTGTTTTAATCAATTCAGTTGGTTTATTATAGTCATCCTTATACAACTCATGTAATACTAAAAATTCTTATGTGATCACATTCTCACCATAAGGGATCTATTAATATCCCATTGGTGGGATTATCATAGATTCTACCGGCTATGTAAAGAGGACCATCAAGAAGTTTTTGAACAATACTTTTGGAAGAAAAAGTGATATCAAGAGTTTTATTGGTTGGCCCCGTACGAGGGATAACGTCTATCGCACCCAAAAGTTCATCCATAGGAGTAAATTGGGTAACATTTGGACTTATATCATGTTGTTCATTATTTGTATCAATGTTCATGACTTGAGGGTTTGAAGGTTCACTATCTTTGACAAATGAAACATTATGTTTAGGCATGGGGCTAGTAAATATTTCTAAATTGTGGTTAGGGGGTGCAACGAACTTATTGCCTTGATCATTAACACCCACAATGGACAAATGGACTGAATCAATTAGGTCTTGAACTAAGTGTTTGAGACGCTTACATTGTGAGGTTTCATGTCCATTTTAGTGATGAAAATGATAATAAGAAATAAGGTATAAAGGTGGGTGTTAAAGGTTTGGTGGTATCAAGTGGTTTAATGATAGGAAAAGTGATCTTTTTTGTTGGATTAATTGGTTCATTGTATTATGGAGGGTATGGGTAAGGGAGTAAATTGTCTCTTTGGGTCCCCATAGGTATAAGGAACTGTTGCTTTAACAACTACCACTTGACTCTGAATAGGTTGGGTTGGTTGTGGAGAAGGTGGATTGAATTGTAAAAAGCCTCTATTTAGTTTTCTAAAGTTTTGCATGTTGTTTTGATTATTTTGCTTAGATTTCTCAGCTCAGTTAGAAGTGGACTTTGAATCACAACTTGAAACTGACATGTGATATTCGCAAAGGGTTGTGCATAAATACATAAATGAAGGAAATTTCATCATAGTTAACTTATCCTGGAGATGGGTGTTCAAGTTTTCTATAAACATATTTTGCATATGTGAATTAGGAATTTTGAAATCAACTTGAGCATATAATGATTGATAATGCGAAATGAAATCAATTAATTTTTCATCGGCATTTTATCTATAGTGCATTAAATCAGCCATTGTCTTTTTAGGGGTCATATGGACTTGAAAATGACTTATGAAGGAATCCACAAATTCATTGAACGATTGGATGGAATGATTAGGTAGGTTTGAAAACCACTCTAATGCAGTGTCTTTCAAGGTTTGAGGAAATGGTTTGGCTAACAACTTGTCATCAAGGAAAAAGTCACTACACAAGGCTGTATAAGCATTGACATGATTAGTAGGGTCTCCTTTACCTCTATATTTCTCAAACCTAGGACTTTCAATTCCTTGTGGCATTTGTGTGTGTAATATTTATAAGGATAATGGACTACTATGAACATGATATGTACGTGGAGCATTTTGACTTTGGATAATGGTGGAAATTTTTTGTTGCATGGATGAAACAGTGTTAAAGAGTTGTTTAATGATGGGATCAATGTAAGTGGTATGAGGTGGAAGGGAAAATGGTGATGGAGTGTATGTAATGTTATGGGAAGTGAAGGGGACACTAAGAGGGGTGAAGGTGGAAGAAGGAATATGTGATTCCACAAAATAAGTAGAAATTCTAGTTGGAATTATGAAAGAAGGAGCCACATGACTAACATGTTGCATATTTGTTGTAACTTGAGGAGTGGTATAAGTTGGTATGGATGTGATGGTTGAGGGAGGAGGATTGTGGGGTCCTCCTTGGCTTACAACAATGTTCGCTAACTGGGAAGTAGAAGGAACATGTTTATTGTATATCTTAGATATTCTCTTCATAACTTGTAAGCCATCATCACTTTCAACCAAATGATGAAGGTTTTCTATCACAGGTATGGCAGTGGTGGAAATGTTTTCAAGGGACTGTAAGTCTTGTTGTAAGTGTGCAAAATCCTCATGAATACTAATGAATTTTTTTTGTGGGATGGGAATGTTTTGTGTGTCAACATTCATTGGATAGAAAGGTGAAGGCATAGTAGTGGTATTTTACATGCCTAATGCACCATTGTCCATACTAGGAGTAGGAGCTCTTAAGATCCCAAGGTTCACAATGAAAGTGCTATCGCGGGAAGCCATGAGTCTAGAACTTTGTCTCACTAAAGTATTATCAATGGGGTACCAAACACTCATACAAGTACCACAAAAGATGGGGTGAATGTAAATACAAGGTAATCTAGGAGTACAAAATGCAAATAATAAGAATTCTAAAAATTGAAATAGAGAACTAACAACAGATAACAAAGATGTACGAAAATGTCAGAAAAATGCCTAAAAATGCAATATGAAAGGTGCAAGTGGACTGATTCGCCCAGGGTGGTGAATGAGTCTAGTTATGATATTTTTTATGTTTTTCAAAAAATTTAAAGTGGTTATAATGCTTTTCAAATGCCAATGAAGGATGCAGATGAATTTTTTTAGTTTTTTCAATGATATTGTGTGCAAAAATGAAATCTAAATGAGTCTTTCACTAATGCAAGTGTATAAACCCTAGGATGCAAAAAAAAAAACCTAATTGAATGTTAATGCAAGTGAAGTCTAGGATGCAAGATGCAATGTAAATGAAAAATGTAAAGTGCTCAAAATGTAGGTTCACTAAAATGAACCGTAGATTTTTGGGTAGGGCTTATAGGCTACTCTTGCACTCTTAGGATGTTTCACCTAAAAGGAGAGAGATAAACCCTACTCAAAAGATCTAGCTAGTTCACTCAAATTATGAAATGTATGATGTTATTTATACTAAATGGAATGATCTAAGTGTAATTAAACTATGAAATTGAGAGATTATGAGTGAAAAACCTAAGAATAATGCAATGTTGGAAAACACAATGTGATATATGCAAACATGAACTAAGTATCAACAAATGCAAAATAGAGAAGAAAGTTGAATCAGAGTGCACCTGGATAGAGAATGGAGAATCTAGAACATTCTGAATGCTGATAGAGATCACTAAAAATCACTACTGGGACTCATTCACCATTGATGGCGAATCAGTCCTACTTCTGATGAAAACTGTTGAAAGTTGGTTTCTAAGTGTCGGGATCCAAAATCTGAGGTTGACTGCTTCTCGGGTTGACAAAGTTAATTCTATAGAAAATGAATATAATGTCTTCTCAAAGCTTGAAATAGGTTGTTGTTGACTTGAAACACTTTATTGAATTCTTGTCCACTTTTCAACACCTAATAACTTGTCAAATATACATACACAAGTCTACAAACACACATGCAAAAGAGGAAAAAAGGTTAAGGGTTAGGTTATAGGGATTTTCCTTGGTCAAATCCCACTTTGGTAATCAAACCCTTAATGAATAAATGGAATGGAAGGGAATGATAAACAAATAACATGCAAATGATATCATCTTACCAAACCCTTGTTGAAGAAAATATGAAGATACAACAATGGCTAGTACAAAGTACTTGATTAATTCTTGATTGAATGATGCAAAGTGCTTGAATACTTGAATGAATGTGTGAATAAGTGAACTTGATGAATGGGGGTTAAAATGAGAAGAAAGCTACTTATTTATACATTCTTGTGCCTTAGTAACTCAATGATACATCATCATAGGCTGACATAAGGTGATTTTAAATAAAAACCTGAAATAAAATTTAAAATATTTTGAATTTTGAGCCAAGAGGGACTCATTCACCACCCATGGAGAATGGGTCCCACCTTGGACTTGAATGTGGGTGTCGGGAATTAAGTCACATTTAATGTTGTTTGTCGGATTTACATTAAAAAAAAAATTAATTAAGCCTTATAAGGGAATAAAGGGGTCAAATAAAGCATAAGAAAGGTGTAAATAGTGAAATTATGCCTAGAAAAGCATGAAATATTGTTACAAGACTTTACAACACTTCAAAATAGGACTTGATAAGTGATGAAAAGGTGATTTTTAGGTAAATTGTAATAAATAGAGTCTAGAAAAATGTATAAATGTTTTACAAAACTTCACAACACCTTCACAAGACACCATATTTTGAATTTTAACGACCTAATGTGAGTGTTCAAGCCACATTGCAACATTAAATCAAAGCAAAATAGACCAAGCATCGTAAAGAAAGGCCTAAAAGACCATGAAAATTACAAGGGACCATTTTTATATGGTACAAGGTGTTAAGAAGCAAGCAACCCACTGTGAGACAACCCTTTACATTTAAACAAGGAGATTCAAATAACTAAAAACCACCATTGTGTTTTCCAAATTACAATTATTTTGTGTGCGTAGACTTTTTCTTCAATCATGTGAAATTTAAACACAACAATGGAATGTGTGATTTTCAAGACATTCATACTATTTTATAACATTCCATTTTGCAAAATCATAGTTGTTAAGAATCAAACAACCAACTATAACAAAACCCCTTACATTTAAACAAGCAGATTCAAATAACTGAAAAACCCACATTGTGTTTTCCAAATTACAATTATTTTGTGCATTTTTTTTTCAATCATGTAAAATTTAAACACAACAATGGAAGGTGTGATTTTGAAGTAATTCATACTATTTATAAAACTCCATGTTGCAAAATTCTAGGTGTTAAGAAGCAAGCAACCCACTGTGAGACAACCCTTTACATTTAAACAAGGAAATTCAAATAACTGAAAACCCACATTGTGTTTTCCAAAATACAATAATTTTGTGCACTTTTTTTCTCAATCATCCAAAATTTAAACACAACAATGGAAGGTGTGATTTTGAAGACATTCATACTATTTTATAACATTTCATGTTGCAAAATTATGCGTGTTAAGAAGCAAGCAACCCACTATGAGACAACCCTTTACATGCAAACAAGGAGATTTGAATAACTAAAAACCCACAATGTGTTTCCCAAATTACAAATTATATTGTGTTGTAAAACCCTCTGCAACCCAATTGGTTACCACCCCTCACCTCGATTTGGTCAATTTTCTCCTCCAACTCCTCCACATGCACTCCAAACTTCAACTTACAACATGTAGACTACAAAAAAAGCACCTCGATTTGGTTGGTTTTCTCCTCCAACTCCTCCATGTGCATACTATAAACTCGTCATGTTTTCACCCTTCTTTCTCCAAACCAAAAATGCACATGTCAATCCACCTCCAATTTTCTCATGCCAGAAAAAAGCTCTAAAAATGAAACTTTAGTGGCACACCATGAGACCCAATTTTATCGGCCAACAAGAGGTGGGAAAACTGACTTGACAACACCGTTAACTCCTACCTACCATTTCTTGGATGTTTGGTTCCATCTATCAATTTCGTCAATTTTATCCCCCATCTGGTGGGCCCTACACTATGTTATCTCATCATGTTATGTATGTTTCCATGTATGTTGTTATGTATGTTTTTGTGCATTTTTGTATGTACATAGGTGTGTTTTGTCTACAAGTTAGTTGTATCGATAATATTGGATGCAACATATTTTTTTAAGGTATTATTTATTTTTTATTTGATATAGAGGATAAATTTTAGGATGATTTTTTTTTTATTGGGAGTTAAAGATTGATAGTACATCTATTCCATCATAGTTTGTTAGTTGTATTTTGGTATAATCCTTTGTGATATGAATACTTAGCACTTAACAAGATTTGGTGGTTTCATTTAGAACCATTCAACTTCACTAATAGACTAAGAGATCATTGATGCAAACTATGTTTGACTTATAAATCTTGTGATTCATAATATTTTTTTAATAAATTTATTTTGTAATGATTAATAAAAAAATATTTTTTCAATGTTATGTTTTTATTTTTTTAAACCATTTTTAAACATAGAAAAAGTATGTGTAAAGCTCTTGAATCTGTCATTAATTAAGTAACTAAAATTCATAACCTTTTTCTTTTTTAAAAATCCCTCTAAATTAATCAGTTATTTAATTTATACTATGATATAGTACCTATGTCACCTTATTTAGCCAATAAATAACTAAAAAACACAAATTCATGTAATAGTTCAAACAATCTACCATACTCCAAATTGATTTTTTTTTTTAGTATTTTATTGGAAATATAATAATCACATTTTAGATAGAATGATAAAGATCATAACATTTATACTAGTCATACTCAAAACCTTTCTTAGAAATGATTAACTTAATGACACAATTTTAAAATATCATCGTATTTATTTTCAAAGATCCCTAAGGGTCCTATAGACCTATGTACTATAGCTTAGCATATTTTAGTTCCAAATTTTCCTTACAATAAACTCCTAGCTATATGAATATTTTCTCCTAGTAAAACTTTAGATTCCATTAGTGATAAACGGTTATCAAAATTTCATAGTTATCCAAGGTTTCCCATGGGAAACTTGACCACAAATCAATGTGAGCATTCTTCTTCAAGACTGCTCTAGTGGTTCCATAATTTGGTGAACAAAAGGGAGAGATCTCTAGGAGTTCTAATGCTAAAATATCTAAGACATACAAAGAGGACAAGAGGCACACTCTATTTGCTTTAGTCTAATAAATATCAAATTATTCAAATACCTTTGACTTATTTTATTTACTTCTACAAACATGATAACTCTATTAATTCAATTCTACTCAATATTTTGGATCCAAAAAAAATATGACGTCCTTGAATATTTGGTAGACATGGTAATCCTATTATGATTTCCCTTAAATATAACTAATGTCAAATTTTAACAATGGCCACACCAAGATCAACCTTATGGTGGTATGCATCAACTTAGGGTTAACTTTGATGAATCAATGGTTTATAGTTACTCAAAAGACCCAACACTCATTAATAATATTAAAGATAGGATATACACTTGGATAAAATCACAAAAAGTTTGTATCAAACTTTCAACCAAAAAAATAGTTTATATCGAAATCATTTTGAGTTAAACATATTCAATCAAATAGGTTTCAACTAAAATTAGATGGCTCTGAAGTGGAGTGTGTGTGGAATAGAAAATTAATTCAGTACATTTTGGATGAAACATATATGGTCAAATACATTTTGGGTGAAACCTATTCGATTGAAAATGTTTTAGAAGAAACATACACATATAAATTGAAAATAAATAGGCAAGCACAAAACTAGAAATTGAGTATAGTTTCTAATGCCATGTGCTAAATCCATAAGTAAATTTACCACCAAAATTAGCATGGGAGAGTTGAATTTAGCGAATCATAACACAAGCACATTATAACACACTTGCATTATGTTTTATTTGATATAATGTGTGCACATTATAGCGCATTTGTGTTATGCTTTACTTTGATATAATGTGAGTGGATTATAATGCACTCGCATTTTTTCTTTCTTTGTATATTTCCAAGCCTTTGAATTGCATCTTTCTTGTGCTTCTAACCCAAAGGCTTGGAGTGACATTCCAACATCCAAAGACATGGTTTTTGTAAATTGCAAAAAATGGCATAATCTTGAGCATGCTCCCTATCAATTTTTCATGTGTTTTAATATTAATTCAAGAAAACACCGTGGTAATTTTAAGCTCTCTCTAAGCTATCTAACCATGTAATTTTTTTCCCATTTTCAGTATGTTAATGTTTTCATCTTTAATTTATTTTGTTATTGTATCCATTTTTTGTCAAAACCAATGTTTGGTATTTTTCACTTTATTTTTAATCATTCATCAAAATTTCAAATAATTTTTATTTTTTTTAGAAACTACACTCCATTCTATACATATTCAATGAAAATTTTGATTAGTTTTTAAAAAAATTAGCAGGGAGCATGCTCAAATTACTACTTTTCAAGATGTGTCCTTTTTTAAAATTAGTAAAAATCAATATATTGATTAAGAATTTAGCAAAAAAATCAGTGATAAACTACATGGAGTTAGCTAATTTCTCACTTACTAGAGTTATTATGTAGAAAATGAACATTTGGGATGATATTGAGAGATGAATTTTTGTTACATGATATGATGAAAGGTTATGTAGTCTTAACCTAAATCTAATAAAAATATAGGTGTTGAAAAAAACTAGTGGTTGTTGAAGGTTAGTGGTTAAGTGGACAAGAGGTTAAAACTAAGTGAAGTGGAAAATTTAGGTAAAATGATTATGGTAGATGTTGAAGATAAACCATGAAGATGATAATGTGGATAAGGTTTTAATTCTACCTAATGAAATAATGTCGAAACTAAATCACAAGAAGGAGGTGCTAAAATATTTGGTCGAAGGAACTAAGATAGTGTTAACATTAAAATTAAAATATCATAGAGATAGTGAAGGAACTACAACAGTGTAAGAGATAAAGTATACTAAGTGTTGATTGAAAAAAAGATGAAATAGCAAGGACACTTCTTAATGGTCAAAATAACATAGCAATGTTAAAATAAATATTTCTACTCTATTTCTCCTTAAGAAGATAGCTAATCTTAAACCACCTATCTTCTAAGGTATTGGTAGTTGGTTATCAACTATGCTATCATCATTCAGTGGTTCATGCAACTATAATATTCAAGGGGCCTTTGTTGGTAAAAAGGGTACAAACTAGACAATACAAAGTAATCTAACATGGGGGTTTTAAATAAAAATAATAATATCAATCAAGGCTTTGTGATAGCAAAACATGAACAAATATTTCCTCAAATTCGAACATGTGATTTACGTAATGAGCATTTCCTAATTAGCTAAAAACTGTAAAATGAAACAATTCATGAAGAGATCATGCAATCACGTTCATCCACAATGTAGATTTAATACACGTAACACCATTCATCATCACATTTTTTATTAATTTTCAATAATAAACATCACAAGCTCATCACCAAAATTCACAGATTAATAAACAAGAAAATCATCCACAGATGATACAATAGATAGTTTTGAACTCGGCTTCTTCTTATTGATTTTGACCAATTTTAAGAAACATTAATGCATAGCAAGATTCACTGGCGTACAGAAAACCATAGTCTATTATCATCATCACTAAACTATTAAACTTTTGGAAATTAACTATTTGCATTAAAAATGTAAAAAATGTTTGACTGTTACATGAAAGTTGTAAAAATAAAAGTATCTAGTCTTAGGTAGAAAATCTAACTTCAGTTTTCCGACCTTTACAATAAGTAGAATTTTTTATCTTATAGAAAGCATTAACACCAACTTCTCCCTTCAAAAATCATGATCCATCAATTCGGAGCCCAAATCCATAATTATAGGGAGGTTGTTCCAGTTGAGCCTGAATCTTCTTTTTGCTGAAATTACTGAGATTGAAGAAGTATGCCTCGTTTCAGCTTCATGAAGATTGATCTAGAGAACTAATTGTTGTTCATACTGAAGAAATACGTCCCTCCTTTCCTATAAAAAATAACCTAGAGTTGACTAGTTGTCAAAAATTGACCTGGAGTTGCAACTATCCATAGGGTGCTTGGAACTGGTTGACATTATTTAACTTTATCCCTTTCCAAAAAGATAGAATATTCTCCTTTCATTTTTTACCAGTCTCATTTGGAAATCCATGGAATTCATCATAGTTGTCAAAAAACTCATTTAGAACCTTTTCATTAGGACCGTCAATCCAGTCTACCTTGAAATTTTCTCCCTCCATCTCTCCGGCAACCACAACAATTATTTCTCGCATCTAACTAATATCTTTTGAATCCCATTGATTTTCAAACTTTATATTCATCAATCTATCCAAGAGATTCCCTTCAGTTCCATCACCCTCTTTAATCAGTTGTTCTAACTGTTTACCCCAACTATCATCTATTTCCCGCAGCAAACTCCATCATCCATTTTGAGGTAAATCTTTAGTAGTAACTTGTGTAACAATATCCTCAAATATACATGTATGCTACCTTATGCCATATTGATCTTTGGGGGAATTGTCTTATGCTCCATAAGTACTTCATATTTAAAGGTAGTGATTCTAATAGCCTTCTTGAGGTATTCAGGATCTTCATCACCTAAAATTCCCAACTAGATCAACATTTTTCCCTAGATTTTTTATCAATCATTTTCACACCCTTTAGGTACTTTTTGTACTTTTCCTCTTCCCACCATTCTTTAGCCTTTTCTTTTATTTTTCTGAGAAGGGTAAGAGCTTCATCATATTGTTTGTATCCTTCCTCTAGAAGCTTCCCAATCTCCTTGAAATCATCAAACTAGTTGTCAAACCAGATAGCCTTCCTTTTCATGGTACTCAATTCATCCACCTCCTTTCGATTCAGTGGTACAAGAACTTCAATTGACGTTGGTTGTTCAGTAGTAGAAGTGGAGAGTTCTCTTAGAAACCTTTTCATTTGTCCCACCAGAGCCTTAAGCTCATCCTTGGACTCCTTTTCTTTGATCATTCTTGACTTGGTAATAGTGGCCATGATGTCAATGAGGTTCATTTCCTGATTTTTGGTTTGCTTACCCAAATTGATAGTACTAACTTGATAATCTGATGCATGGAACTCCCTATCATCTTTGTTAGCCACTGGAGTTGCAATGTTGGACACCAAGTCCCCATTATCAATGAACCTTGTGGAATTAATGGTTCGACACTTCTTCTTGGGCTTGACATTATCAACCTCCTTTACCAAATCATCCCAAGTCACTAGCTAGGCTTGAACCTATTGCCTCTTTTCTAGGTTTAATTTCAACCATGTGGGAGCAATGGGATGAGTTGTTACCTGTTGAGTGCTCGAAGGATCTCTCCCTACCATTTTTTCTGAAGAAATACTTTTCTTCTCATCTTTCTCGCTCAACAATCTCTCTTGCTCCATCTTCTCATTCTAAACTTTTATTTCTCCTTTCTTTTTTATTGCCTCCTCTTTCTATGTAGCCTCTTCATCTTTCTTCTTTTTTTCAAGCTCTTATGCATGGGCCTCTTCCTCAACTTTCTTTTGGGCTTCTACGAATTCTTTTTCCCGAGCTAGCTCTTCATCCTTTCTTCGTTGCTCCTCTTCTTCACTAGATAACTCCTTTGTAACTTGTCTTTAAGAGATTTCTATTATTTCCTTCTACTCTTCATCTATCAAAACATCCTTCATTTTAGCCTCATCCCAAAGGCTCCCTTCCTTTAACCCATTGTCCTCTTCTCTAGCTTCTTCCCTCTCAAGATATTCTTTGTATTCTTCCTTTTATTCTTCATAGAGTGGATTTTCTTTAGAGTCCAAGGGCACAGGTGATTCTGTTACATCAATTACTGGGGGTATTCTTCTTGACTAACTATAGCTCTTGAAGTTGATGGTTCAATGGGAGGGGTATCCTTAGTTTACATAGGAACTTCAAAACGACCTTCCTGGACAAATTCCTCTCCAGGGTACATTGTAGCCAAAGGTTGAACCCCGAGACCTATAGAAACTCCTACAGTAGTAGTAGCATAAGTGACATTAGCTTGTACTAAGGCTTTAGTAACCTTCTTCATTACTATTTCTTCTTCTATTGGCGTAGGTTCTTTTGTTTGTGTAGTAGTTTTCTTCAATGTCTTGTACATCCTGATGGAGCTTCAATTTTAGGTTCCTGGTTTCCTTTTATTACTAGTTTGTCTTGATTATTCGGAAGGTATCTGGGGCTCGATTTTTGCTTTGCTTTCATGAAACCTTGGTGTTCTATCTTTGGGTTGGGTCTTTTTTGTTGTTACCTTTCGGGAGGGGTTTTAAAAAAAAATTATGTCCCATTGAATCGTCTAGGCCTGGCCCCTTTTTAATAAAAATGCTAAATATTTTGCTGGCCCCTTTTATTTACTAAGGTCTAGGTCAGTCTGTGCCCTATGTTTTTAAACAAAAAATAACTTTGATTCATCGACTGTCATTTCCCTAGGCGGTGTCCCCTTCCCCTTATTTTCTTCTAAGTAATTTTAATATTTTGTAGGGGTTATTTTGATGACTGTCGATTTCCCTACGGTTGATCTTGACCGCTCCTCACGATCCCGTGATGACATCACTGCTGGTTGCTTGGTGATTGTGATATAGTGGGCGGGCACCACGTGTCCCAGGTTGCCAATGCTGAAAAAGTAAATAAAGTGCTTTACTAAACTATGCAGTGTCCCCTTCCCCTCATTTTCTTCTAAGTGACCTTAGTGCATTATCGAGCGGGTTACTAAACTACATGTGAGATGCACGTGCTCATAATCAACGGCGATGTTTTAATCTTGGTGAAAAGGTTGCTCAGTAGATAGGTATTGGTGCTTCTCCTTGTTATGTATGATCGTGATCACCGATGAAGAAAATCAACGGTTGCCCGCCATCGCGTGATCCTAAACTGAAGGAAGTTTAATGTTCGCGATATCACGGGCGGGTGCCACGTGTATTATTTTGGCGCTATGTATTATGGTGGGCCCTTGACAATGATGTGGAGATGTTGTCAGCTTTTTTAAGGATGATCGTTCGATGATCTCACAGAAACAAGAGATCGATGGTGCAGATTTAAATTTGCATCAAATACAATTGAAGTCATTGGTGCAGTATGCAAGTAAGCTTTAATGGTGAATGAGATGTCTACAGGCTATTTTTCATAGACTCTAAGTATTTAATTTCTAACTACTTTCACCACTGAGGCATTCAAGTGTTTTCGAAGCGATCCAGAGCCAAAGATAGAGCTTTCAAAGCAATTATAGCAGGGTTTGATTTTCTACAAGGTGTCAAATTTTGGCACAAAATTCTATGAGTTATTTTCTTTATCACTGTTCTGTTTGAATGTGATTCTTGTGGAGGGTTGTGTTGTGTTGGTCAGGGTTTTCTTGATTAAGGTTCTAGGGTTACTAGTTCTTTTGAATTGTGGGAAATTGAAAAATTCTACTGTAATTTTGTTTTGGGTAGCCCTAGTTTGTTCACAATTTGATCTTAGAAGAAGCCTTAGTTGTTTGAAATGGCGCCAACAAAACAACATTTTGGCCATATTGATTATTTGGAAAGGAATCTATATGATGATTTCCTTGACCAATTCCCTTTGTCAACGAATGAAAAGAAGAGGGGTTTGATCTTAATGAAAGGGACCACCTTAGGTGAGGGATTGAGATATAAAACCTATAACATTGCGGATGCCAGGGTACCAATGACGGGTTTGGAAATGTTTAAGAGATGGTATGGACAAAAAAATGTGTCTCATCCTTTTTCAAATGGTTGGAGATATCATATGGGAAAGCTTGTGGTACTGAATGTGTTTCTTGATGTTGACCTACTCAGGGTAGTGGATGCAAGATATGATCCTGTCACAAGGATTATCAGGGATAATGATGGTGGGGTTTTACTGAATAGAAATGCAGATGAGATTTGGCAGGTTTTTTACTTGGGTGAATATAGCTCATTCTTGGTCTAGATAGACCTTGAGGAAATGAAGCAAGAGTATGCCAAAACACAACCTCTTTCCAGATCAAAATTGCTTCCTCCTCATCTAGCCAGGGCGGGCAGTTCAACGATTCACATCAGCCCGATTGATCGGGAACCTTTTAGGTTGAGTTGTTTTGCTGATCATTTCTTGGCAAATTTTTATTCACCTGCCAAATTTTAGGTTTTAGCCCTAGTAACGTGATGCCCATTTCCTATATGTTTATGGGGGCTCAAATTCAGCATCCTAACTTTTCTATAGTGTATGACTATGCTTCTTTCCTTGCTGAAAGGATACATGAGGGTTTGTTGAAGTTACGTATGGGGGACACTGGTACTCCTTTCTTTTGGTACTCCTTATTAATGCACATGTTCTTGTATAAGAATGTCGACTTCTTCTCAGAGAAAATGGAGTTGAGGCAGGAGGTGAATGGAGAAAGATTACTGGTGCAGGCTTGGAGTGCAGATTTATCTTGCAACAAGGGAGGTGCCAGCTTTGTGTAGTTTGATAACTGCTTTGCTTCTAGGCTCAAAGCTAGATTGATAGTGAATGTGCCAAGTATTTCTAAGGATTTTCATGATTTTCTCTAACCCAAAGCAAGGAAGCCTGATTTAAAGGTGTGTCATAATTGGGGTGACATAATTCTATACCCTGTAAGCACTGTCTTAAGGGTTTATGGTTTTCAGGGAGCTCCTCATATTCTCCCATATAATTTACCATCAAGGATGGGATTTGTAGAGGTCATGTGGCAATTGGGTTGCATCCACAAAGACAATTTGATAGGAAGAGGCAAAGGAACTTTGTTACCAGATTATACTGTTGTTTCAGACTTTGTATTTTCCAAGGGAGGATGGGTTCACTTTGCAAGATATTTTGATGATTACCATTTGAGGAGTGGATCTATGAGGCAGCATGACCCTGAGGGATTCTTTGCCCTATTCAGCCAAAGAATTAAGGGTGGCAAGTTTGCTCATGTTTTCAATTTTCTTGAGGATTTGATTAGGAATGAATTTGATTTGAGCCAGTAGGAATTAAATAAAGAGAAATGGATTGCTTATGAGAAAATGATGGCCATGGTGCATAAGTTGGATCCAAAATATGATCCACTGATGGAGTTCACTCCATTTCACAAAAGAATTGATTTCCTAATGAATAATTTCAGAGAGATTATGAACACCCTAAGAACTAAGAAGATCAATTTGGAAGTGGAATGGAAAATTTAGGGACTGGAGGTGAGACCTGAGGAAGAAAGGCCAACCTATCAGCCACCAAGGGACAGGCCTTCATATAGAAGGAAGAGAAATCATAGCAGTGATGAAGAGGCAAGAGATAAAAAGGGAAAACAAATAATGAAAACATTATTACAATTGGGTGATGGGATTAGAAGGCCTGGAGGTATAAATATTTTAAATCTAGATTCACCACCTAGGGATGACCCTATGGAGCTGCCATCAGAGCCAAGCCTTAAGAGGCAAAGAGTTGAAGAGTCACAAGAGGCTCTGGTGGATGAAATAGTTGTAACTGATTAGGACATGCAGGTTGGTATCCCCTCCCCTCTTAGATCAGCACAATTGGTGCTAACTGATATGGATATAAAGGGGCATTGTGTACAAGACACCAGGATGGTGCCCTGCAAGGCATTCTTGGATGATGATGCCTTCGTGAAAACTCCTGTATTCTTGCAATTGATATGGAGGATGAAATTTGAAGAATATCAGGATAAATGCAAGAGAAGGGAATCAAGACCTTATAGGTCTAACTAGGAGACTGATGATGAGGTTAAAGCTGAATTAATGGAACAATTCAAAAACATCACTCTTGATGAAGGAAGGAAACTTGTATCTCAAGTTGGTGTCTTACTTCTCCCTGAGTGGGACATAGCTGATGTTATAGCATTCAATGCTATCATGCAGTCCAAGCATCCTATGCAAAATAGTGAAGAAGAACTCAAGGCAGCCCTACAAGACTCTGCCTTTAGTGAGGAATATGAGACTTTAGCCATATGGGCATTGGCACCTCAGGGTAGAAAATTGAATATGGCTGATATTAGCCCAAATTTAAGGGGCGGGCTTATCATCAAGAGAGTTTCTGAAACCTCAACAACAGAGGCCACAAGCTTGACATTGAATGTGGCCAAATTGGCCCAGAAGACAACTAAAAGAGAGGAAGCTGAAAGGAAAAGCCTGATGTAGAAGTACAATGAAATAATTGGGGAATATAGTAGAATGCAGCAGAAAAATGTTGAGCTGCAATCTAAAGTAGATAGATTAAGATATGGGTAGGTGGGAGAATCCTCTAGTTCCCCTGCTATCAGAGCATTACCTACTGCTTCAGGGTCATTTCCCCCTACTATCCCAATTATTTCTACTCCTAGATCCCCAATTCAGACACCTGCTGATAGCCCTGCACCAGGGCCAGTTGAAGAGAAAGTTGAGTACTCTGTAGATCCTACCAAACGTAGATGATGAATAAAATCATAGAATTACAAGCTGCCCTAAGGGCAAGTGAGGATGGTGCTATAGCTAAACACAATGAGGTGGTTGACACAGTTTTGAGGCATTTAAATGAGAAGGTTGATTCTAGGTTGCCAGTTGTACATTCTCTATATTCTTTATTCTTGGTTGGAATACAAAACATTAACAGAGATCTGGAAGTGGTTCTACCTCTGGTTGAGAAGTGGATCCCTCGAGCCATTGATTTAGATGTTATGTTTAAGGCTTCCAGATTTGATGCAAATAAACGGCCCCATTCATTAAAGCCTACTCAATTTTTTGTGAAATCATTCAAGGGATTCCAGGCCCTACTTGATGATTTGAGTAGGAAAATTAGAGAACTAGTAAAGAGTTTTGATGATTGGAATGATACTTTTCTGCCAGATATAATAGATGCACAAGGAAATATTAAGACATTATAGCAATGGCAAGATAAGGCAGAAGAGATTATTAATGCACAAATCAAATTGATTTGTGATGACTCGGATCATAACTTGTTGGTGAGCAGCATGGATAAAATAATTAATACCAGCATGTTCTTAGAGTCATTTGAGAAGGAGGCCAACCAGGTTGCAGTGAAATTCACACCTTACAATACCAAGGTGATGGAGGTGATGAATTTTAATTGACCAATGGATGAGGAATATCAAAATTGGGTGGACAAGTAATTAACCAAAGAGGAGTGAAATAACGTCTATTACTGGCAACTGACAGTTCAGTGGTTATATTATAACTAATTTTGGTTTTGTTTCCATGGTGGATTTGGGCGCAAGTTTTGAGATGTAACAAATGTTGTGGCTATTGTGTAATGAGTAGAATCAACAGAAAGATGCTCTGGGACTTGGTGGTTTTGGTTTTGTTTCTAACTGGCACGTAGCAGTCCAATTGATCAATGACGTGTAATTTTTGGCCTGATGCTTGTTTGCTCCTTCATTTTCTATAAGAAGGATTTCAAGGCCGAAAAAGGAGGTTGGAAAGTCAGATATTTTTTGAATGTCGAGTCTAGGTATAGTTGCAGAGAAAATTGTAAGAACTTGTTTTGAATGTTAAGGCAATTTAGGTTTGGGGTTATCTTGTAATGGGTTTTAAACTTATGAAGATTGGATGTTTCGTAACAGTACTAGCATTTAAGCTATGCCGTTATATTTTGAGCTCAAGTCTCTCCTCTGTACAAACATATCATAATTTTGAATAGAATAATCAAGGATTATAATGTTCATCTCATTGCTCTGATGTGTGTGTTTTTCATTTTGGCTTTAATTCAATGAATTAATTAAAATTGCTTGGATGGAATCATGGATGGGTATGTTTGTAAAGGGATTTAGTAAGAAGTGTTGGTCTGGGACAGGAATTGACACTATTGTAATGCAATATTGTCAGGGATCATGGGTGCTAAGTATTTAAATCTGTTGTTGAATCATGAATTTTTATGAATTTGACTCCCCAATGGTATATGGAACTGATCTGTAATGCCCCGTCGTGCGAACCCCCAAAGGACAATTGAACAATAACTACTACACAATTTTTTTTTTAAATTAACATAACATACATGTAATACACATTAAGTCATGACATGAATTTTCATTGAAGTAGATTCATTAACACATACATCCCTTGGGGTACACAAGAAGTCATTATGCGACTTAGATCCACACAACGACAATAAAGAATAAAAGCCAAAGATATAATCCTTAATACAGTAAACATTATCATTGATAAGAAACCATCTATGTACATAAATACAACATATGCATGATTAACTCAACATAATGAATAACAACTGCCATGGCCAAAATCCACACAAGGTTTAACGTTACATTACAATACAGTGTTCTAGAGGTACAATGATACAAAAGTGTTTCCAATCATGAACGGAAACCATACAGCAAGATAACATGATACAAATAAATAGATGAATACAAAGTATCATAACTGGCTCCAAGACAGATACAATTTTGGAGTTGATGCAATAGCACCAATCTGCACCTCTCAATCCTTGACTGGGGACCCAATGGGGTGCTTAGCACGTTCCACCTGACCTCGTGGGTCTGAAGACCCACCCCCCGTGCTAAGGAGCTGACAAGAAGAGTCCTCAACCAGGAACATCCAAACACGAAACCACAATACTCAACATCATACAAAAGTGTCATAAAACTCAAGGATTACAATGACATAATCAACAACATCCAAGGCTCAACATAATAACTTAAAGTCATAAATCTCATCACATAAATCAAAGCAATGACCAGTAAACAAGTAACCAAAAGATGATCATGAAACACTTCCAAATAAAACTGAATTAATAAACATAATATAATTCCAAATTGCAATTAAACAATACAATAACATCATATCACAGTACCATAAGAGTACAAGGTCATAAGTCAAATATCAATGAGATCATACAAGACCACAAAGTACACCAAAGATGTATCAAGGCAATACTCCATAATTCAATAAAAGTCCATTCAACCACAATCTAAACCAACTCCCATAACATACTTCTAGAGGAACACAATAAAGTAAAACACATGGGCAACTAGGGGAGAGTGTCATCACATAGTCCTACATGGGTTGTCTAGTGCTCTTCCTCCCAACTGGAGGCGTCGGTCCCATCTATGGTTGTCCTGTGCCCTTCCTCCCAACTGGAGGTGTCGGTCCATAGGGTGACTCATGTGGAGCTGTAAACCTCTCGTGAAGACGAGGTCACGACCTTGCCGACCATGGCCTTCTCAGCCTTCCATTAGTCTGCGGAATCCCTAATGAAGATGAGGCATCCATTTTTTTAAATCTTATAATGATGTTACTACCCAACCCTCCTAAGTTAATTATTAGGTTTTCACTTAATTACTAACCCACTCGTGGGTTATCCTGTGCCCTTCCCCTTAAACGAGGCACCGGCCCCCACGAGGAGCCACTCTCCCTAGAGACCCAACAATATAGAAAACCAAGAAACCAAGGGTTGTACAACATAACAAGAACATTAGATCACAATAGAGAAGCATGTGAGGCATTACCCATCTCGCTATAAATACATAATAAAAGTCTCAACAATTCCCGTACAACCCTTTCAAAATCATGAAACCAAAATACTTGCCACATCAAGGGCACATAAAGAGAGAACATCAACTGACAATCATCTCAAGCCTCTAGAAGCCAAATAGAATGAAAACCCACAAACGAGGGTAAAATGAAGCAACAAGAGTAAGTCAATGATACGGGGCTTCAAGCCAATTTCAACACCAACCCAATGAATAAAAGATCCTCAAATCAAAATAAACTAAGGTCATATTCATCAGAACATCAAGGACTTCAAGATATTCAAAAGAATCCCAACCAAAATCAACTCAAGGAAAAATCACCTCAAGATGGAACATCAAATCATATATTAACCACACAAACAAGCAATTACTATTTCCATGAACTTCACTTTTCCAAACAACCTCCCATTATCAACTAAATAGTAAGACATTTCTTCCACATATAAAATACTAAGTAATCACCAATAACTCAAAGTGTTCTAAGTTAAATAATCTATCAATTTCTTACTCACCTAAAAGACTATATTTAACAGACTACCTTTTTGCTAATCCACAAAGAGTGATAACATTATACTAACATTTAAGGCTTCCTTTATATCTTATCCCTTCCATTATTGAGGCATCATTTAAATCAAACTGAAGAAATCATAGAGACAATAACCTACCACTATAGGTATCCATATATACATATAAAGACATTTCATCAATTTACTTCTTTAGAAATATTCCAAATAAATAAATAGAGCTCTTACCTTTTTACTCACATATAACCATCTACATTACTACTGGAGCAATCCTCTAGAAATTTAATGTTTCTAATTCCACTAATTGAGAATACAACAAATTCACCTTTAAATAAATTATCAAATACAAGCATTTAACGAAAACTTTTGATTAAACAATTAACAATAATTATGACCTTGTCAAAGCATTATTCCTTCCCTCAAGACTAATCACTCAACAATAGATATCTAAAGTACAATATTCCCTTGGGACTCTTATAAATAATTCCATATTAATTATTCTCAATTTTACTCTTCTACCTTGTTATCACTTACTAAAATAACAAACTTAAGAAACTTCTCAATGATATAACTAGGAGGTGGACTCAATAAACATTAATTCTTTTGTTTAAAAACATGATTGGATAGTATAGCTTCACACTTATAATAATTCCTAAACTTATCTACTTCCTAAAGCTGATTCTTTTATTTTCCCAAAACTCTCACTATAGATTTGGAGCTACCCTCTTTCTCATGAAAAAAAAAAACAGATGTTAAAATATAAATGAGTAAATAACAATTTTTCTACAACTGCTCTTAACTATACCCTAATCTTATAGTTGACGAGATTTCATGTATTCTACAGTGGCAGGCGGGTGAGTCCCATATTAAATTTCCACCTCTAAGAATAGTAAATCTGTATGTAGCTAAATGTTATGCAAACTACTGCCTTTTACGTTATAATGATAGTTCTTTTTTTCTTTTTTTTTTATTCCCCTATATTTAATGTATATTAGGATGTCGATTGTGATACACTTTATCAAATTTCCAACTAAGGCATAAAAGCCAACTACATTTGAGGCAATTCATAGAGGTAGTTTCAAACAAGAAAATGAATCAATAACCTGTCAAGCGCAGGTCTAGAACAGAGTGTATGTAG
Organism: Sequoia sempervirens; assembly: GCA_007258455.2. Classification (NCBI taxonomy): domain Eukaryota; kingdom Viridiplantae; phylum Streptophyta; class Pinopsida; order Cupressales; family Cupressaceae; genus Sequoia; species Sequoia sempervirens. The sequence continues at coordinate 132,708,034 of VDFB02000363.1, read as the reverse complement.
TGATCAAGGAGGAGAGGTCGACTTGACAGTTGAGGGCGACAGAGTAACGCAAGGGGCCTAGGAATGCAGTAACACAAGATCAACACAAATTGAATTTAGCAAGAAGGCTCTCAACATCACCGAGTTAATGAGCATACTGGAGCACATTCAAGCATTGTAACCTTTGCTGGCAATTAACAAGCACTCACTCAGCAAGATGAAGGGATTTCCTACATAAGGATAATCTTCAGATTACGACAGTTTGTTCAATAAAATAGGGGAATGTATGAAGAGGAGAAATAATGAAATGCACCACAGCCTAGAGAGGTTGACAATGAAATCAAAGAGGCTATTTAATTTACTACAACTTTGTAAGTCTAAAATTTGTAGTTGTGATAGGTTGCCAATGGTTTCAGGGAGGCTATTTAATTCTGAACAATGCCTCAACTCTAAATGTCGTAATAGTGACAGGTTGCCAAGTATAACAGAAAGTGAATATTGAAATTTGGAAATATTGCCATCTACTTGCATTATTATTAAATCTCACACGTTATCCACAAGACAGAAGGGAAGGAGAAAGGTGAGGTGCAAATATGTGACTTAAGAGAAGGAGAATTAATGTACAACTTTTCCTTTTTAAACATATTTATGTTTGCTGGTGAGTTTCCAGAGACGCGCTCAAGTTTGAAGTTTGGAAAATAAACTTCACCACGACCAATGGAAAGCTCTCAAAATCTCTGATTGAATGATGCACTCAGGTACGCACCTAACCATTGTAAGCTTTTCCTGTGTTCTAAGCATATGTGGCCACTCAAATTTAGTGAATGGGGTTGTGCACAGCTCACACAACAGTAACCCTTATTGTAATACATATATAGTTGAACATTACATGCGCATGGCTACCCTTCATGCTTGTGCCAAAATGAGAGCTAAGGAACAAGGTATGCGCATCCATTGAAGATAATTGATGGAGGAATTTCGTGAGACAAAGCGAAGTGACAAGGAGGATAAAGCGAATCTATTCCTAATCATATCAACACCTATTTTTAGATTAAAACTCGGAATGATAGGTTTTCATACCAGAACGTATCTTCACTTATTTGTAGTTGCTAAAAAAAAAGTAACAGAAACAGCTAGATACTAAAGCAATTAGGGATAAACACCACTCGGTCCAGGCAACGAAAAAGATCAATAAGATATGCTAAAAGGTTTGAGGGACACATAGACCCGAAGCTTTTATCGGGGCTTGCTATGAGGATTACATGCAAAATAACAAATCTGAGACTTCTAGTGTTGTAATTCATTCGCCAATGTACAGTTGCAGGAGGCAGCCAATTAGTAAAAAAATGGATTTACAAATCAACTCCATTACCAAGGGTGTATAATTTAGCAGCAGGGCACACACGTCATAAACACCAAAAAGGTGACCAATATTAATTCGGCTCAGTCAATAAAGAGGATGGCATCAGACTTCAGAGCATGGCATAATAAAAGGATGAAAGACAAACCATATGTTTATCTACCAAAGGTCATGCAGATCAAGTGGTAATTGAATGAAAGACAGATTAAATGTATCTTGGGAAAGAGTTGATAATTTATATAAATTCCCTGCATCCTTAAGACATAGGATTTGACAGAGCTCCATGAAAGAATACATACCTGATTTGCACCCAAGCTTAATCAATCTCTTCGAGACTATCTTTTGATGCAGTACTAGAGTATCCTATCTCCCCAATCTCCCCCCTTCAAAAGCCAAATATAGCTATTATTTATTTTTCATATTCTACAGTTCTCTTTGACTTCCAAATGCTCTATAGGTGTAGTTTCTTTCCAGCTTTTCTTGTTTTAAAACACTTCAGCTTCCTAACTCCTTATCCATTTAAATTTCTTATAATAATAATTATCTTTTCAAGATAATTAGTATTAATTTCAATTTAACACAACAATTTAAATCAATTTATCTAATAATATCACTTTTACTTTTAACGAATTAGTTTAATTTGATCATTTGTTCTAAATCATTTGATTTAATTTGATTGATTATTATTTGAATTTCTAATTATATTTTAAATAACTTTGCAAATCACTTATGATTTATTTAATTATTTAAACATGATTACTAACATATGATATTTTTCACACAATCAAATAACACATTAATCAATGAAGCACACACAAATACTCACACAAAAGTCCAGAACAATCGACACGGAGGGGTACTACATGATCTAAATTGTATGAGTTTGTGAAACCTTGCGTCTGTATGTATTTGCTTAGGGATTTCTGCCAAATTGCAAATAAAATGACTATCATAAATTATGGAATAATGTTGTAGTCCTCTCATGCTCCAAGTAGTTGATATTACTGGTGAAAGGTCAATTCATTTTAGTGGTATCCTATTCTGTTGAGCTTTTGTGGGATTATTTGTGAGTTGTTAATGATTTTTTACGAATTTGGTGCAAAGATCATAAACACATTATAGGGACCACCCTCTTGGGTCTTGCAGAGCTCGAAGTATAGGAGGTTATTTTAAAGTCCTCATCAGTTGGTCCAGGTCCTCTGAGCTGCCCTTGATTGGAATTGGCAATTCCATAGGTAGATTAGGAGACAAACCTAGTTGACAAGAAAAAACACCAACACATGCTTGTTTTTATTGAAGTAGGCTCATTGTTGGAATATTTCTTTCTTGAGGCATTAACTCTCAGTTGTTTGAGACAAAGGTTGAGCCATTTCAGACTTCTCTCGACAAATACCTATGAAATTTTATTTATATTGCTTTCCTCCTTCTCCATCTAGTTAATCGAATCTAAATCCTTTGTGGCTAGTCGATCCATTTCATATTGAGGATCAAGAGTGATCCCACCATCTAAAGTGCCTTCTAGTATATACTCTTTAACCCCAAATTCTTTCATTTAGGGAATGGTCAATCTCTCATACCCTCTTCTTCTCACTTCAAACTGATCTTGTGATTTCACCCAAAAGTCTCCAAGAAGTGGTTGATGGAAGGGAAACTGTGAAGCACATAGACCATTCGTTTTCCCCTTAGGATCAAATTCCTTCCTAGATGTATGAAGCTTTAAACTCATAGACTAAAATTCCTTTGTTGTTGACTTGGCTGCTATAGAAGAAGAACAAAAATAAAACCCCAATTACATTGGGAATGAATGGAAACTAGCCTTGTTTTTATAAAAAAACTTGGTATTCACCTAAACTACTTGATGAACAAACTCCATCAAGATCTACCTATCACCACAACACCTTGGTAGTTTGAAAGGGTTCTTTTCATATCCAAATAGTCTAATATAGGTGGATTTTGGGTACTAGATTAACCAACTCCCCCGCTCTTCCATAAACTCCATGGCTTCCTATGACAACTTGAAGCCAACATATCCCATGAGTTGATTAATGAAAACATACAAAAATACATCATTAAATCTTTTAAATTGTCTTTTTGTTACCTTGAGCTCTAGTTGATCATAGTGTTCCTAGGCCTTCTTCTAATCTAGACCATCCTCCATTGATCCCACAATAGTTAACCCCAAAAATCATCCCATTCTTGCAGCACAAAAGATTACATATGAAGACATATAAAATGTCTTGGTTTCCCTTACTTTAATCATTTGATTATGGATGTTTTCTGAAATTATCTATCCCCAATCCAAATTTTGTTGTCCATCTAGAATTAGTTGGATAAATGGGAACATCCAATTCTTAAAGGCATGAGAATCCTCCTTTCCAAATGCTCTATCTAGCAATGTGATCACATCCCCAATATCTTCAGAGAAATCAAACCTTTTGGGCCTAGGTGGTATCTTCTTTAGTGATTTCTTTTTTGTTTGAGCCACCTCTTGTTAATAAGCCTTTTATTCCCTTCCTCATCTTTTGCCCACCGTTTGATTGCATCATCTTCGGACATAATTTTTGGATTGGGGTGAGGAGGATCAAACACCAGTCTAATTATCCCTGGAGCTAAATCTATGATCTCATTTCCTTGTGAATCAATACACTTCCTCTGACTTGGATTGTAAGCTTATGCAGCAGTTAGTATAGATTCCAGACATTGCACAACAACAAAGAATGTAGCCACATGTGCCAACTTGAAATCTGCAATCCTCTTGGCCCTTGGGGAAGCATCTTCTGAAAAAGTATCATCATAAAATTTCTTCAAATCAATATGGCTCACAAGTGTATCCATAATCTTCATGACCTCAGAACCAAATTTGGATGGCATTGGATTCCCCTGGAACTTGTATTTCATAGTGACAAGAACCTATTTTGTTTTTAACCTTTTAGCCCTTATTCCCTTTGATGTTCCCTCAACAACTACTTCTTCCTTTGAATCAGACATTTTTTAATACCTGCAATAGTGACCTTCATCAAACAAAGAGAAGAAATGTGAGGGGGGGAAATTAGCACAAGCCTTCATATAAAGTCCCATTCATTCAAGAAAAATTCCAATTTTACAAGTTAAAAAAATGCTTTTTAGGTTTTGGGTTTGGGATAGAACTATGAACTTGATCATTTTAAGCTTAACAATGAACTATGTTCGAAGTCAGAATTGGGGAATACCTTGAACATGAACCTAATATAACACCCTTTCAATACTATCAAACATCAGAATTGAACTTTAAATCAACACTTATACTCTATAAAAGACTATGTCAGAATGCGAGATCGAGTTAACATCTAGCTCAAATACTTCACAAAATGGAATCGGTTCAGGGTTCTCTTCATGTTTCGATCCTGATGAGTCATCAAAAGCCAGAATCGAGATAAAATTCAAGACTGGAACTAGAGGGGGTAAACAAGTTTGAGTATTACCCTGAGTTTTGATCCTGATAAGAAATTAGAAGTTGGAATCAGGATGTTGTTTGAAATCGAACCTCTAGAATATGAGTGGGCATAGGTCAATCCTGATTTTCGATCTCGGTGTTGTGTCAGAATTAGGAATCAAGATAAAACCCAGTGCTAGATCTTAATACTATATCAAGGGTTTGGTGCCCTTCTGAAATCCAATCCCAACAATAATGCAGGAATCAAAATTGAGACATGAGTTGATACATTTTCAAAAACCTTTGAGTATATTAAGGTTACAACCCAAACTATGATCTCGACGAAACATCAGAAGTCAGAATTAGGGCATGGATAAAAATTGGATCTAGAAAGTGGTAATAGGCCATAGTATAGTTTTGAATCCCGATTCCAAAATGGATTCGGGAATCGGTTTCAGGATAACACCAAATACTAAGGAAATTCAATAAATATAACGGTGTCATCAAATATACCTTCAGGATCAGGATCAAGAGAGTTTCAAAACCCTAACAGCGACCAATTCAAAAATTTAACCATATTTTGAACTCTTTCAGGAATCGGACGTGGGAAACTAGAGTTTCGACTCACATATTATAATGGTCAGAATTTTATAGTTTATCAAATTTGAAATAAACTTGACCCAAGTAGTATGAAAACACTAGGTAAACTAGGGCACAATGGGAACAAGAAGCCCACACCAAAAACACGAAACAAAACATGAGAAAAATTAAAATGAAGAAAACCCAAAAAAAAAAGAGGAAAATGAACCAAAGGGTTTGAGAAAAATGAAAACATACCAAAGGGTGCCAAGAAAATGAAAAATAAACTAGAAAGAACAAGAAACAAGAAACACGAACCAGTGAAGGAAACAAACACACAAAACTAACACACGCAAACCCAAAATGAAAGGAAAACACATGAAAAAGATGCCTACCTCACAAAACATGATGGGAAATCCAACAGCACAGAAAAAAAATCCAAGCTCGACCTCAAACTCCAATCTTTTGCTTTGCTCTAGTTTTCTCCATTGAAGTGCACAAGAAAAAATAAGCAAAAATTGAGGAGCGACGAGAATAAAAACTCATTTGCATGTGAGAATAGGTGTCCATTAATGTGGAGTAGTTTAGGCCTCAGGATAGATGTGGAGGTCATAAATGATCCATCGCAAGAATAGAAGGTAGGTAGGAGTCAGAATCAAGAAGGAACATAGCACCAGAACCTTCAATGGGTGTAAAGTTTCAAAAAAGTTATGAAATCCAAACCCCGACAAACAAGGACAGATGCGGGAATCGGGATCGGAATGGAACCTAAAACAAGAACTTGTAAAAGTTCTCAATTCTGATTCTGATTCCAAAACACACAAGGAAAAACAAAAGGGAGTTGGAAATCGAGATCGGGATGAAAATAGGAACTTACAGTTTTAAGGGTGCAAATTGACGATCTCAATCTAACACTTGAATCCAATAGAACAAAAACACATAAGGAAAAACAAAAGGATCATGATTAGGATGAAGATGGTAACTTGAACTTTGGAAAAGTATCAAATGTCAGTGACAATCCAAAACTCAAACCCGAAAAATAAAAGAAAACAAAGACTTGAGAGAAAAAGACAACTCCCAAAGCTGAAAGAAGAACACCAAAGATAAAAAAAACAAAGGGGGACCCATTTTGACCAAAAAAAAAAATTGGATGGTTATGCAAGGAATAAAACACTAAATGGAAAGTTAAATGGGTGAGTGCAGGATCATGGGGGTCCAAACTAGGCCCTTAAGTGGCACTGAATATTTTTAAAAATAGAGTTAAGCAACTTGACATAAAAATTTGAATAGGTTATTAACATAATTTGAAAAATATGTAAGAACAAAATTTGTAGAAAATTGGATCTAGTTTTGAACATACTAGTCCTCTTTTTGAAAAAAGTAAATCTATTTGGTGAAATTTTGAAATTTCAATATAGTAGTACTAAATTTTCAGGAAAAAATAAAAAACAAGTGTATGTATGACCAACCTAAATACAAGAAAAAATAAAAAAAATTGAAACTTTCAATATAAATAGACACACCCCCGCATGTGCCACAACCATTTTTTAAATTTTTTTTGCAAGAAAATAATTAGTTCTAAAAATTTTATTAGAAATTTTTTTAAATTATTAAAACTTGTTTGTCTAACCACCATAACTTGGTCAAAAATTTATGAAAATCATTTTTTTATATTTTTTATCCTATAGTATGGGAAGCATGTGTCGCATCTTTTGGATTCAAAAAATGTAAAATCATTTGAGAATTATAGATTTTTTTCAATCATCTTATCAGTCGGGACTTTAGTCAAAATGCATGTAGAAAATCAATAATAATTATCTATTTAATTCCAAATAGGTCATATTTTATATTGGTGGAAAGCTGACAATTTTATCAATAAACCCTTTTCGTTTCATCAAATTCGAATAAAAAATGTCATCAGCCACTTTTGGGTCATATCACCAATTTTTAGACCCCCATGATCCTGCACTCACCAAAATATGTTAAAATATGAGGTTTGATTACTTTATGATTTTTATTAGAGTTAATAATGGTTTATTTTGACTCTTCAAGGTATAAAGGATAATTGGCATATAATAGTTTGTCACAAGAAAATAGCCAAACACTTTAACACATTCCTAAAATTAGTCTAGTAGGAGTGACTCCTCATGTTGTCCCACAATATAATTAACTAATAATATCATTTACTGATATCAGGGATAGCTAGGTAGTATTTAAAAGTATGGCATCCCTTACCATAGGTTGGCCTAAAGGTTCACTAAAGGTTACCTCTAACTCAACACTTGGAGCTACATTGTAATTTAGGAGGAAATTTTCTTCCCTTACTTCACACTAAGATATGTGGTCTTATCTATTCTTTACAACTTCTCTAGAGATAACTTCAAAATACCATAAAGGGTATTCAATGCCTAATATATGAATACTAGCCTATATACAAACATAATACTTGAGCATAATTGAAGGTCCCTTAACCTTGTGTCATGAAAAACAATAGCCCCAAGGCTATTCCAAACATGACGATGAATAGATTGAGGTATAAATGTTATTCTCATCTCTTCTTATACCTCATAAAAATGTTTTTTAAGTTCATTCCTTGGGGTGATGAAACCCTTATGTATGCTTCTTAATAAAAAATGAATGCTAAGTGTTTTTCTTCACCCAAAATGGTGTAGCGATAGTAGGAGGGTCCTCAAAGAGAACAATCTGGACCGTGCAACAAGAGTAACACAACAGAAGCAACATTGAATATGGAGGAAAATGCAAATTCAAACCTTTTCATTAATAGAAATGTCGATTACAAACAGCTGGCAACATCTAGGCTTACTGATTCAGTTCACAAGCCTGATACAACATGCTTAGATACAATATTCCTATAACTTCCTTCCTAGTGATCTATCACAATGATTTATATCATATCCTGAGATCTAGAATCATCTGTGTTAGCCAAAGATTATTACAATCCCCAATAAAAGAAAATGTAGCATGCACATGAATAGGTCAGCCTCAAATTTGAATTACTCCTCGGTGAATGCATAGGATGAAGTGCAGACCTAAATTAAGGTGGGGGGACACTCCATGGAATGATTCAAAACACACCATTTAGATCTACAAGTTACAAGAAAGATCCATGAGATCGAACTATCCATTAGGTTTGAAAATTATTTCGGTGTCGATTCAAGAAACTGCCATTAAATCTGGAAGTGATAACTTGGCATAAAAGGATCCAATCGCGCTCAAATCTTGGAATAAGGAAAATGAACATGTCCATGTTGTAAACATAGATCTATAGGGCCAAATGAGAAAATATGATGAATCCACCAACTTGAACTAAACAGGAACTAAACAAGAACAAAACTAAAAGAAAATATTTTTGGTTGATGCAAGATTGCCAAGAACCAAGGATGCTCTTGAATCAAAAAATTCCATGAAGAATAAGGAGAGTGCATATGCACTACTAGAACCCTTGTAATTTAATATAAAAAAAGAAGTATAAGGTGAAAATTTTGATCCCTAAGATCACACTAAGTGTAAGCAAACAAAATACATCTCAATTCTCCATAAACATAACAAATAATTAAACTACCCTCTAATGACATTAGTGTAACTAGACTAGTGGTAAATAATGATATTTGAAATGAAAACCTACCAATGATACATTCATAATTACAAAGTTTTATGTATTTTATAGAGAAAAAATAGTTGTACCACTAGGTTAGTAAATTGGTTAGAAAGAGCGTTAGCTAAAAAATCCAAACAAAAAGCAAAAAATTGAAAAGAAAAAGAAAAAAGTGTTAAAATATAAAGCATACACATTAATTAGTGTAACTTATAAAATAGTGCAAACGCTAAATTGATACCAAAAAAATAAAACAGCAAAAAGACTAGTATAATTGATAAAATATGTGTGAAATTAGATGTTGAAGTCACTAAAACATAGTGCATAGGTGGTGAATAAGAAAGTGCAAGAATTAAAATATAAAGTGGAGGCATCAAAACATAGTGCAAAATTACTTAAATATAGAGAATAGGTGCTAAAATATACAACAAAGATACTAAAATATGGAGCATAGGTGCAAATCTAGAACCTACATAGTACAAAATACATGCATCAATATTTTTTTATATAAATACATGAATGGACAAAAATAGAAATTTAAAATGATTAAAAATACTATGAAATAGGCAATTGAATAAAAAATGAAATAAATAGAATATATTAAATTGAAAATAACAAAAAAAGTTTAGAAAAGGCTCTAATGTAAACTTGTATGTGTTGAGAATTATAAACATAAATATATCGTGTGTAGGCATAGAAATGTCATAGGAAAGAAACCTTACAAAAAATGGGAGTTGTCCTACATAACAAAGAATGATAAATTACAAGTAAATTATAGTAAAATAATTAAAAACTTGCACAATCAATCATAATTTTTTTTATAAAACCTAAAAGAAAGTGAGAAAAAGATTACAAAATATATTAAAAATAAAGGTGCTAAAACACAATGTGTAGGTGTTGATCCTAAGATCATATGTGCTAATTCAGAACTTGAGATATGAAAAAGTAGAAAAACTCAAACAATTGTTAGTTATCTATAGGGACTGAACCATACTAGACATCCTAAAATGAAGCAAAAAAATCAAGGAAAAAACACAAAGATAAATCATATAAAATAAAATTTTATCTTAATTTCCATTGCTCATCCATTTGAGTGGAGGTGAAGTGCACCCTCCTCCAATTAGTTTTCTCCACAAATTGTTGATTGATGTGTTGAGCTGAAGTGTGGATTTATCTTCAAACCAACATAATAATAAAATAATATTATTATTTTGGATATCAAATTGATAGCATGAAGTTAGATTGCAAATGGGTTGTGAAAATGATAGGAAAGGTTTCCAACTTAGATAGTTTAGGTATGAGAAATGGAGGGTTGAGATAGACTAAAAGTGAGTGGGAATATTAAGGGCCTTTGTGACAAGTGTCACAAAAAAGACTAATAGAATGACATGTTTCATAGGGATGAGGGCTAGGTGTGCTCACACATGGGTGAGTACACACATAGGGTGGCCTATGAATAAGGCAAGTGGAGGATTTTTGGAAAAAGGGAGAGATGATGAAATCTAGGAAAGTGACAAATGTGAGAAAGGGGAAAGGTAGGGTGGTTACACATATGTGTAGAAGATTATCACACATCTGTGAGAAACCAATAATGGGTCAAGTAAAAAGGGTGAGGTGGAGGTGAGGTAATTCATCCATGCTCACAAATGTGTAAGAATTGAAAAATAGATGCACTTGCCATATAATGGAAAGTCTGGGGAATTTGTGGAATATAAAATTGGATAAAATATTAATGGGAATTAGTGAACAATTAATTAATTAATTAATTAATCATGGACTAATTAATTAAGTAGTCATGGATTAATTAATTACATAGGATTAGAATAATTATTGAGTGACGCCTATGGTTGAATTAATTAAATCAATTAACCTTAAAAGAAATATGAAACATAATTAATTAAATAGTGTATAACATAATTAATTGTGAGAATAAATAATAATTAACTAAAATAATGAATTATTTCATTAGTCAAGGGAAAATTATAAGTGTTGCAAGAATGGAAAAAGGAATGAAGGTGTTTTCATTGATGTCAACTGGTCAACTGGTTATCTACTAGTTGTTGTTGGTTGTATATGTTGAGGATATTGAGAAAATTGTATTAAAGGAAGATTATAGGTATTTAGTTGTTGCCCAAGATAATGATCTTGTATTTGGCCCTATGTTCATGTGGTTCATATATGTTGGTCCACTGGTACATTTTGACCAATTTTTCATCGACTGCCTGTTGGAATTTTGACGGCTGTTCATCGCTATAATTGCGTCAAAATTTTGATGACATTTGAAACGTCAAAATTCTGACCTGACATTTGTCGAAAAATTGGTCAAAATGTACCAGTGATCATGGTTGTTGAAGGTTTCTATCTCCAAATGTTTGGTTATTGGTTCATTGTGAAGTTTGAGTTGTGTTCACTTGTTGTGAACTATGTTTTTATGTGTTCTGTTTGACGTCCGAAAGTAAAGTTGTTGGTCTGGATTTCTCTTTAATGAAGTCTTTTGACTTGCAGTTCTAGAGTTAATATGTTATGATTGCATTAAAGATATTTTAGGTTTTTGGATGTTTCAAGCTTAATTGTTCTATGTGTTTTACACTGGTTTGGCCGACTGTGTGTTGAGCACTATCTTCGAAGTTAATGAAGCATGTTGGATCTATTTTGGGTCCTGGTGAAGCGTTTGTTTGGGTATCCCTCATTGTAATTTCACCCTAGGATGTTTTTGGCACCAACCTAATTTGAATTTAAAGTTGGATGACTGACTTTGTATCTTTTTCAACATTGGAGATAGTATCAATATAGGATGAGCTAGTAATGAAAAATATACTAAAGAAAAGAAGATAAGTGAAAGAGTAGACATGATATTGATGATATTCAGAAAGTGTGTGTGAGATGTGTGTAGCAAATCAGTGAAAAGCTTAATGTTGAGTTTTTGGATGCAATGAGAAGAAGGCGAGCTCTATCATTCATGCAAGTTGATCAAGTGACTATGGTGGAATCCTTTGTTTCTTTAGGATTGTTGTCTCTCTGTAACAAGTCTTATTTGTCTTCTTTGTATCTCTGTGGTAGTGTTCCCTTTGGGTTATAGCCCTATTGGACAGTGAGTCCTTGTTTGAGACAATGAGTCCTTGTTTCAGGTAGTCAGCATTATCTTAGGTAGTGAGCCTTATCTCAGGCAGTGAGCCTTGGTTCAGGCAGTGAGCCTTTTGTAATCGGTTTTGATATTCTCTATAGTGTGAGTTAATCCTCACCGTGGTTTTTACCTCATTGGGTTTTCCATGTAAATATGACCTGTTATTGTGTTAATGTGTTGGATTTGAGTTTCTACATTGGCATTTGATGATAATCATTTAAGCAGTTTTAAGCATTAGTTATGGTGATTGAATTAAAGGTTAAAATTTGTGACAACTAATTCACCCCCCTTCTCAGTTGTCCTATTGAAAAATTGGTATTAGAGCTTGGTTCCTTGGTGAAAAGCTTAACCACTTGAGGAAGGTCTAGGATGGCTAGCAAAATGATCTTTGATTATCCGAGGTTTGATGGAACTAATTATGGTATCTGGAAAATGGAAGAATATCTAGAGTATTATAGCTATGATGTGGAGAAAGCTTACAAAAATCCTTACACTCCTACTAATGTTCCAATTACACCTGAACAGATCAAAGCACATGAAGCGAACAATAATGTGAATTCCATCTTGAAGAATAGTCTGGTACATTCCAAGTTGATTAAGGTTTAGAATTTGAAGATAGCTAAGGAAGTCTAGGATGCTTTAGAAAGAGCACATGATGATGATGAAAGAGTTAAAGAGGCAAAATTGTAGAATTTGAAAACACAATTTGATCTTATACATATGTCTAAAGATAAAAATGTTAAAGCTTATGTACAGAGATTGGATGAGGTAGTGGTTGGAATGTGATGACTTGGAGCTACTATAGATGAAACAAGAATTGTAAAGAAGATTCTCAAAAATCTTCCTAATGCTTATAGTGAGAAGGTGAGTGCTATTGAGTAGACTATAGATTATAAGAATTGTACTAAGGATCTGCTGTTAGGATTTTTGACATCTTATGAGGAAGTCAAGTCTAAGAAATGGAGGAAAAATAGAGACTTCTTTTAAAGCTACAAAAGTTGAAGATTTAGATGAAGAAAACTTTGATGAAATAGAAGCTAACTTTGTAAGAAGAATGAGAAAAGGTCCCAATAAGTATGAAGGGATGTTTCCCCTTAAATGCTTTAGTTGTGTAGAAATAGGTCATTATGTTGCAAAGTGTCTAGAAAGAGCTAAAAGGAATAAACAAAGATACGAGAAAGAAAAGAAAGGAAAGAAGATTAATAGAGTTACTATGTGAATGAGAATGCTAGTATTTTAGATGAAGATTCAAAATATGAAGATCCAGATGACAATGAATTCTTTTTCTTGGTGATTAAGGATGAACCTACTTCTACTAATTTAGAAAAATAGGTAAAGGAAAGCCCTTCAGAGAAGGAGAAGGAGAAAAATGAAGTTACATTTATCTCTGCCCTACATGCTAAACAAGAAAAGAATTTTTGGTTAGTTGATAGTGGTTGTTCACATCACATGACTGGTGATAAGAGTATTTTTTTGAAGCTTGAGAAATATGATGGAGGCTTGGTTATGTTTGGAGATGATACTCATGCTAAAACATGTGGGATAGGTGCAATAAGTGTTGATGGAAAGCATCATACTGACGATGTTTACTATGTTAAGGGTTTAACACATAATTTGTTGAGGGTTGATAAGATGTACATAAAAGGATATGATCTCATGTTTAATGATGATAAATGTGAGATCCATAAAGGATCTGGAACATTGATTGCTACAACAAAGAAATCTGAAGGGAATATTTATCATCTTAAGGGTGCTAATGGATGATGCTTTATGACTTAGATAAATGACGGTTGGTTATGGCATAGGAGAATGTGTCACATGAATTTTGATAACTTGGAAAGGATTAGTGTTATTCTAGCCATGAGAGATTTACTGAGAATTACAAAGTTTGTTAATGCTATTTGTACGAATTGTCAGTTTGGGAAGCAAGCAAAAAATCATTACAAATCAAAAGAACAATCTACTACTGGACTATTGGATTTAGTTCATATAGATCTTTGTGGTCCTATGAGAGTGTGAAGTTTACTTGGTGAAAGGTACTTTATGCTTTTAATTGATGATTATTCTAGATATACATGGGTTACATTTCTTAGAGAGAAATTAGATGCATTAGATAAATTCAAGGCATTCAAGGCTATGGTTGAAAATGAAGTGAATTTGAAGATAAAATGCTTAAGATATGATATAGGTGGAGAATTCTTCTCCCATGAGTTGAATATGTTTTGTGAAGTGCATGAAATAAAGAAACAATTATCTTCTCTAAGAACACCTCTACATAATGGAGTTGTTGAAAGGAAAAATAGAATAGTTCAAGAGGCTACTACGTCAATGATTACTGAAGCTCGATTACCGGAAGTTTACTGGAAAGAAGCTATTCATACTGTTGTTTACGTGTTCAATTGAGTTCAAGCAAGAGAAAACAGTACAAAGACTCCCTATGAGCTATGACACAAAAGAATTCCTACAGTTAAATATTTCAAGGTATTTGGAAGAAAATACTATATCAGAAAAGATGAGGAAACTTTGGGAAATTTTAATGCAAGAAGTGATGAAGGAATATTTCTTGGATACTCTACCAAAAGCAAGGCATACAACTGTTTCAATAAAATACTAAGAACGATTGTAGAGAGATTGAATGTGAAGGTTGATGAGACAATAAAAACTCTATTGATACTGATGGATATGCTTTTGATGAACATGATTGTGCAAGAATAGAAGAAAGTATGGAAGAACGGGATAAAGATGAGTAGGAAAATAAGGATGAACAGAATGAAAGAGAAGAAGATGCTCTGGTGTTGTCCCCTAGGACACTGAAATATGTACAGAGGAATCATTGAGAAAATTAGATTATTGGAGACAAGACAAAAGGCATGTTAACCAGAAGCAAAGTTGTTGTTGAAGTAAATCTATGTTTATTCTTTGAGATTGAGCCAAAGATAGTAAGTGAAGCCTATAAAGATGAACATTGGAAGGAAGCAATGAAAGAAGAACTTTTGCAGATTTCGAAGAATCAGACTTGGGAATTCGTCCCAAGACTAGAAGATAAAAATATCATTGGATCAAAATGGGTATTCATAAATAAGTTGAATGAGAATGGAGAAGTTGTCAAAAACAAAGTGAGGCTTGTGTGTAAAGGCTACTCACAATTAGAGGGAATGTATTTTTAGGATAATTTTTCTCTAGTAGCAAGAATGGAAGTTATAAGGATATTCTTAGCATTGGTAGCTTATAAAGATTTCAAATTCTATTAGATGGATGTCAAGTCAGCATTTTCGAATGGGGAGCTGGAAGAATAAGTTTACATGGAACAATCGAATATGGTGTGCAAATTGAAGAAATATTTATATGGATTGAAGCAAGCTCCTAGAGCTTGGCATACAAGGTTAGATAGGTATTTGATTCAGCAAGGATTTAACAAAGGAACGTCAAATACAAATTTTTACTTTAGGATTGAAAATGACAAACACTTGATTGTAGTTGTATATGTTGACGACATTATCTTTGGAGGAAATGAAAATATGTGTAATATTTTTGCAGAAATTTTTTGAAATCTCTATATTTAGGGAGATGAATTTCTTTCTTGCACTACAGATTAATCAAACAGAGAAAGGAATTTTCATTTCACAGTCTAAGTATGTGAGAGAAATGTTGAAGAAGTTTGAGATGAATGGTTCCAAACCAGTAAGTACCCCTATGGTGACTAGTTGCAAAATGGTTAAAGACGATGTTTCACCTAAGGCTGATCAGAGCAAGTATAGATCTATGATTGATGGATTACTATATTTGACTGCTACTAGACCAGATATTATGCATGTGGTTTTTCTTGTGGCTAGATTTCAAGAAGATTTGAAGGAAACGCATGTTACTGTTGTTAAAATAATATTTAGATATTTGAATGGCCCTCTAGATTATGGATTGTGGTATCCTAAAGCTATTGAGTTTACACTTAGTGCCTATAAAGATGCAGATTGGGCTAGATGTGTAGATGAAAGAAAGAGTACAAGTGGTGGTGCATTCTTTCTTGGATGCAAATTGGTGGCATGGTTGAGTAAAAAGAAAGATTCAATCTCTTTGTCTACTGTTGAAGCTAAGCATATTGTTACTACATCTTGATGTACACAAGTTCTATGGATGAAACAGACATGGAAAGATATCACAGTGTTATATGATGATCCCATTTCTATATTTTGTGATAATACAAGTGCAAATAACATTTTGAAGAATCCTATGATGCACTTGAGGATGAGGCATATATCTATCAGATATCATTTCTTGAGATAGAAGGTCATGGAGAATGATGTCAAGCATGATTTTTTTCTGACAAAGGATCAAATTGCTAATATATTTACAAAGGCTCTTCCTAAAGATACTTTTGAGTATCTCCGAGAGAAGTTAGGGGTTATTGCCCCTCCTTTCATAAACCAAGATGAATTTGGAGATGTATTAGTCCAAAGGACTCATGGTTCTATCTTTTTGGACTGATGTTTTGGTGGCTACCTCTCAGGGGGAGCAGGTAGTTTCAAGTGTTGTCATTGTGAATATTTTTTTTCATGTCAAAGGAAGATTCAATGAACATACCTTTTTCCTTTTCCATTGATGTCAAACGGGGAGAGAAAACTTGTTTTTGTTCAGAATTACAAACACAAATCTATTGTATGTAGGCATAGAAATGTCATAGGAAAGAAACCTTGCAAAAAATGGTAGTTTTACCCCAAAACAAAGAATGATAAATTACAAGTAAATAGTAAAATAATTAAAAACTTGTACAATCAATTGTAAAATTCGTATAAAACCTACAATAAAGTGAGAAAAAAATTTAAAAAAATACTAAAAATAAAGGTGCTAAAACACGATGTGTAGGTGTTGATCCTAAGATCATAAGTGCTAATTAAGAACTTGAGATATGAAAAAGTAGAAAAACTCAAAAAATTGTTAGTTATCTATAGGGACTGAGCCATACTAGACATGCTAAAATGAAGAAAAAAAATTATGGAAAAAACATAAAGATAAATCATATAAAATAAAATTTTATCTTAATTTTCATTGCTCATCCATTTGAGTGGAGGTGAAGTGCACCCTTCTCCAATTAGTTTTCTCCATAAATTTTTGATTGATGTATTGAGTTGAAGTGTGGATTTATCTTCAAACCAGCATAATAATAAAATAATATTATTATTTTGGATATCAAATTGATAGCATGAAGTTAGATTGCAAGTGGGCTGTGAAAATGATAAGAAAGGTCTCCAACTTATATAGTTTAGGTATGAGAAATCAAGGGTTGAGATAGACTGGGAGTGAGTGTGAATATTAAGGGCCTAGCCTTGTGACAAGTGTCACAAAGGAATACTAATAGAATGACATGTTTCATAGGGATGAGGGCTAGGTGTGCTCACACATGGGTGAGTACACACATAGGCCTATGCATAAGACAAGTGGAGGATTTTTGGAAAAAGGGAGAGATGAAGAAAGCTAGGAAAGTGACAAATGTGAGAAAGGGGAAAGGTAGGTTGGTTACATGTGTGTATAAGATTATCATACATTTGTGAGGAACCAATAATGGGTCGAGTAAAAAGGATGAGGTGGAGGTGAGGTGACTCATCCATGCTCACAAATGTGTAAGAATTGACAAATAGGTGCACTTCTCATATGATGGAAAGTTTGGGGAATTTGTGGAACATAAAGTTGGATAAAGTATTAATGGGAATTAGTGAACAATTAATTAATTAATTAATCATGGAATAATTAATTAAGTAGTCATGGATTAATTAACTACATAGGATTGGAATAATTATTGAGTGATGCCTATGGTTGAATTAATTAAATCAATTAACCTTAAAAGAAATATGAAACATAATTAATTAAATACCGTATAACACAATTAATTGTGAGAATAATTAATAATTAACTAAATAATGAATTATTTCATTAGTCATGGGAAAATTAAAAGTGTTGTAGGAATGTAAAAAGGAATGAAGGTGTTGTCATTAATGTAAATTGGTCAACTAGTTATCTAGTAGTTGTTGTTGGTTGTATATGTTGAGGATATTTAGAAAATTATATTAAAGGAAGATTACAGGTATTCAATTGTTTCTTAGGATAATGATCTTGTATTTACCCCTATGTTCATGTAGTTCAAATATGTTGGTCATGGTTGTTGAAGGTTGTTATATCTAGATGTTTGGCTATTGGTTCGTTGTGGAGTTCGAGTTGTGTTCACCAGTTGTGAACTATGTTTTTCTATGTTCTAGTTGAGGTCTAGGAGAAAATTTTCTATTCTGGTTTTCTCTTTGATGAAGTCTTTTTATTTGCAGTTCTAGAGTTAAGATGTTTTGATTGGATTGAATATATTTTTAGTTTCTCAAAGTTTCGAGCTTAATTTTTCTATGTGTTTTACATTGGTTTGTCTGACCATGTGTTAAGCACTATCTTAAAATTTAATGAAGCGTGTTGGATCTATTTTAGGTCTTAGTGAAGCATGTGTTTAGGTTTCCCTCATTCTAATTCCACCTTAGGATGTTTTGGCATTGACCTAATTTGAATTTTAAGTTGGATGGTTGACTTTGTATCTTGTTCAAGGTTGGAGATAGTATAAATACTGGATGAGCTAGTAATGAAAAATATACTAAAGAAAAGAAGGAAGATAATTGAAAGAGTAGATGTGATATTGATTATATTCAAAAAGTGTGTGTGGTAGATCAGTGTGAAGCTTAATGTTGAGTTTTCGGATGCAGTGAGTAGAAGGTGAACTCTATCATTCATGCAAGTTGATCAAGTGACTGTAGTGGAATCTTTTGTTGCATTGGGATTGTTGTCTCTCTGTAACAATTCTTCTTTGTCTTCTTTTTATCTCTATGGGAGTGATCCCTCTAGATTGTAGCCCTATTGGATAGTGAGTCCTTATTCCGTATAGTGAGTCCTTGTTTCAGGCAGTGAGCCCTATCTTGGGGAGTGAGTCTTGTTTCAAGTAGTGAGCCTTTTGTAATCGATTTTTATATTCTCTATAGTGTGAGTTAATCCTCACTATGGTTTTTCCCTAATTAGTTTTTCCATGTAAATCTGGTTTTATTGTGTTAATGTGTTGGATTTGAGTTTATAAATTGGAATTTGATGATTAATCATTTAAGCATTTTTAAGCATTAGTTTTGGTGATTGAATTAAAGGTTAAAATCTGTGACAACTGATTCACCCCTCCCTATCAGTTGTCATATTCAACAAAAATATGGTGGATTATGAAAAAATAATTAATTAAATACTTATTTAGTTAATTATATAGTTGATGATTGATTTTGTGATGTCTATATTTTTTCCCTCTTTGCCAAGGCGTTATAATTTGTAGAAGTGTCATCATGTCAAAGAAAATAAAATTATGCCTTGGTCAATTTGAACAAATAATGGAAGAAAGGTGGAGCAATCATTTTAATAATAATGAAGACAAGAAAATCAATTAAGGAAACAAGACAAAGGTAAAACATATATAAACTAAACCTTTAACCCCAATTGACCTTTCTCCTTTGTTTGAGTGGAAGTAAAGTACACCCTTTTCCACTTGATTTTCTCTAAAATTTATTGATTTATGAGTTGAGTTGAAGTGTGAATTTTTCTTCAAGCCAACATAATAACATAATAATGGTATCATGAAGTTATATTTCATGTATATTGTGAAAATGATAGGAAAGGCCTCACTTTATAGATTTTAGGTGTGAGAAATGGATGGATAAGATTAATTAATAAATGGAGGGTTAAGATTGAGTGAGTTGAGTGTGAGGATTAAGGGTTTAACCTTGTGACAAGTCTATAAAGGTGAGACTAGGAGAATGACATGTTCTAGAGGGAAGAGGGCTAGGTGTGTTCACACATGTGTGAACAAACATAAGGTGGCCTATTAATATGGAAAATGGAGCACTTTTAGAAAGTGGAAAAGATGGAGAAATATAGGAAAGTGACAAATGTGAGAAAGGGGAAAGGGTAGGGTGAGTACACATCTATGAGAAATCAATGATGATTCAAGTCAAAGGGTTATATGACTCATGAATGCTCACAAATTTATGAGCATTGATGAATGGGGGGCCTATCACATGAAGACAATTTTAGGGAATTGGAGGAATATAAAATTGAACTAAATGTTAATAAGAATTATTGAAGGGTTATTTAATTAATTAGATGGGATTAGAAGAATTATTGAGTGGGGGATATGGTTGAATTAATTAAATTAATTAATCTTAGAAGAAATGGGAAACATAATTAATTAAATAGTGTATAATTTAATTAAATATAGGAATTAATAATAATTAATTCAATAATTAACTATTAAATTAATTATGAGAATATGAAAAGATGGTGGATTATGGAAATGATTAATTAAATATTTATTTAATTGATTATATAGGGGATGACTAAATTATAGGTGTCTACATTTATACCCTCCAATAGATGAGAAGAATAAAATGACATAGAGAATTCATCAAGTAGTATCAAATTATTTATAATTGAATTTTGTCATAGGTTTAGGAGTCATATCTTTTTAGTCATAACATTGCTTCATTAAAAAGTCATCATAAAAAAATTATAAGAATTAAAGCTAAAAAATGACCTAATAGTGCAACACTTTATTAAACTTTGAATATACATCAAAAATATGACTTTAGCCACAATCATTGAGGCAACAACTTCTTCTAGAATATGACTTTAATTTATGTTGGATTGTTTTGAAATTTGGAAATAAATTCTTATGATCTCTAGTGGTGAATAATAATATGTTTATTGATGAAGAAACCCTCTACTACACAACATAAACTTACAAACATACACATTCATACATGAAAATTTCTCAAGATTAATTAAATATATGGAGGATTCTACATTGAATAAAATTTAGAAAACTTTACAAGCTTTTCTAGACACATCTTGTATGCAAGTCATCAAATCCTCATGTCTCCAAACCTTCTTGGCTTCACTCATCTTATGAAATATAATTTTTATCTTCATTATGCAGCTCACATATCTGCCTTGAACACCTACAACACACCTGCAAAATCTCTTTTCTCTTCTTCTATTCCTCCTCTCTTCACAAGCTGAGTTTTTTGCACTCTTTCTTGTGCAACTCTCACAAGCAACCTACAAGTTATTTCTCCAAATTTTATACTATTGATTGTTGTATTTTTGCACCATTGAAGGATTTATTTTATATGTTGATACACCCTTACAAAGAACCAAAAATTGGCACCCAAATATTCTCTTTCATTTCCCTCAACTTGACCTCTAAAATCCTTGACAAAGAATGAAATAAAGACATGGTTTTGTTTCCCAAATGTGTTGTTAATATTTCTTCACCATATCAAACACATTGCTGTTGTAGATTACTTTGGAAAATGAAGAAAATACAAAACCAGGTTGTGCTCTTTTGATAATTGAAGAGATATTCATTAGTTTTCTCAAAAATTCACTATCTTCCCTCCATTTTAAGCACACAATAAGACAAGAATGAAATTTAAAAATCAACTTTCCTTATGAAACTTCTATAAGAATCTAAATTGATAGAAAAAAAAAATTCTTATTTTCATGTTCCATTTAATATTCCAATGGACCCCCCTTAAAACCTTCAAGCCTTGAAATAATACAATAATTTTAAAATCACATTAAACACATTGTTTGCCTCTCATTTTTGAAATGAAAATTCAAGTATTGGTAAATTAATATTTTATCTTTCAAACACAACACAAGATTCTCTTGAATCTCCAACCCTCACCAAAATGCAAAATTAAACATGAAAATAAAATATTTATTTTTTTGGTTGATGTTGTGATAGAACCCTCAGAAATTTTTTGTTCCCTTGCCTTGAAAACTATGTTTGGATACTTCATTGGCCTTGTTCTTGACCTATGGTTAGGGTTTTTGGGCTATGATTTAGGGTTTATCTTCTATTCATTCAAGAAACTTAGCCTTTACCTATATTTCATATATTTTCAAGTTGACTTGATTTCACTGGTTCCTGGTCACGTTAGTTTGGACTTGTGTCGTTGAACTCATCTAGTTTATCAGCCCCTTTGCCTAGTCTTGTCAGTCATTTCGTAGATGGGAAACATTATGCATCAAAGTTTTAAAGGATTTAATATTTTATTAGTTTTCTAAAGTCTTGACTCTAAATATATGCCCTCTTTTCTTATTAACCTAGTTGGGTCCCCCTTTTAAGTCACTAACATTTTGCATGTGTAGATTTGACCTTTTAATAGAGTTAGTTGGATCGTTTGATTGCATATTGGTCAGTCCCTGCTCCTAAGTGAGATTTTAATATCTATTATAAAATACCAATGGGTTGGTAGGTAGGTCGCATGTGTCCTCTTCCAAGGTGGGGCCCATCATCCCTCAAAGAAAACGAGCATCAAGTCTTAGCAGATCAATGGTTGTGATAAGATGTTGCGGGTTAATCCTAACCATTACCCTCTATCCCACAAAGAAACCACCAACATCTCTCATCCCTCATCAGGGAAGCAAGGAGGTGCCATGTGGCACAATCGAGTCCATCAAGGGAACTATTATAAGGCATGAAATATTTCAACAAATGTTCAACATGATGTTAAGGGACATTAACTCTTGAGCTACTAAAGGACTCATTTGAGCACATGGCTAAATGAAAAGAAAGTTGTTATAATCTTGGTCGTTCATCAGTTCTAGAGGATATGCATGTGGGCGAATGGTTTGAAAGGTAAAAGGCATGTAAGTTAGAGGCACCAAATTTGGTATGGGTTGTTCCCTGCCACCCCACTGTCATAAGATGTTCATGGGTTAAACCCAACATTAAAGAAGGGTACTGAAACATGGACATCTTTGAAGCTTATGGAGATAGTGGAGCCCATGGGATGACATGGAAATGAATCCACATGGTCTAACTTGATTTTTTGGTAGAAATAGTCATCTACAGTCAAGTTTTCAAACTTGTTTGACTTGATATGAGTTGTTTGTCAAACCATCATTTTGCAAGAACAATGGCTAGAATTTGAAGTTCGAGATTGAGGCTAAGTGAGTCATTCTAGTTCATGCAAGCAAACAATAATGGTGAATAGGATGTTGATCTACCAAATTGGTCTACTTTAATGCCATAGAAACTTGTTTTAAAGAATAATTGCAATTCATTAAAACACTCTACACAACTAAGGATTTATTGCTACTCATTCAAGCTTATTTGACATCCAAAATTAGGGTTTAGGGTTTCAAAACATCAACAAAATAGTAAGTAAAATCAATACACTATATTTCAATTACTTGAAAATTTGCTGAGAGTTTTCACTTTCATTTTTTTAATATAATTACTAGTTTTCTTGCATTTCCTTTAAGGTTTGACGTCCAATTTGAATGATAAGTTTGTTAATTATTGTTGTTTCTTTGCATCAAAACCATGCCCTAGTCGTAAGCTTCTAGTTTTCTATAAAGAAAAACTCTAGTTTGCAAGAAACCCTATTATCATGGCACCTCCATGAGCCTAAACCTCAAGATCAGAGGAGAAGAATAGGCCCCTTTCCCAGGACCTCACTAACCAATTAAAACCATCAATATCTAATAAAACCAAGGGTTAGTTGTTGTTACAAGGAACTCAAATTGTAGAGGGTCTCATTAAAAAACAATGTACTATCAAATATGCCACCACATTACCATACAATATGTGGGTACAATTCAACTACTAGTTTGGTAATAGAAATTGTGGTATAGCTATTGGTAACCCTTGGAGATAGAACATGGGTAAACTAGTAGTGCCTAATGTCTACCTGGATATTGACCTTATGAGGGACAGGGAAACTAATTATGACCCAATCTCTAGGATTGCAAGAACCTATGATGGCATTGAGATGGTAAATGTTGGAAAAAAGCAACACTAAGAGGGGGGGTGAATTAGTGTTATGCAAAAATTAAATTTATTTTTCTGATCTTTAACCCACTTAAAACATTCAACCAAGAGAAGTATGCAGAAACAGAAAGAAAACAACCAGAACAACATAACACAAGGATTTTTACGTGGAAACCATGTTAGGGGAAAAACCACGGTGGATGGCCAATCCACAATATGATCTTAGTATACTCAAAAGGAAGTTTACAATATGAGAATGCACTTGCATTTTGGCTCACTGCTCAAAATAGAAAGGCACACTACCTTACAAAGTTTTGGATTTGATCCAAGAGAATGAACTGAAAGAATAACATCTACAAATGCTTGATTATAGTTCTGGTTAGGCTTAGTAGTTGATCTTCTTTCATTCTGACTGATTTTGCACTTCTTCTTTGCTCTGCTCTTACTCACATCACAAAATATTTAATGCATAAGTGAAACTATGCATAAATCACTCAATCGCCCTTTTGATATTCGCAATACACATCGACACACCTTACACACAAAAATGATATAATTGATCATTTATATATTTGTGACTAAGAATTTAATCGCAACCTATCAGCTTCAATAAAACTTAAGAATATTTACAACTGTCGGCTCAAATCATGAATGATATTCAATGCACACCTAGAATGGTAGGTCACAACTTAGCTTGGACCCAAATCAAGATCATCAAACACAAAAACATTTGAGTAAACACTCCTCGAATATCCGCGAAACTTTATATCTGGGTCGGCCACAAAACATTGATGAACAGAAAGATATCCAATCGGATCTCCAAACTTGCATACAACTTGATTTGAGGCATTGAGATTTTCAAACAACATAAGACATACATTGATTAACCTCCCATAGTATCCAAAACTCAAAATAATGATAGAAAATCGATATGTGAATCGATGAACATAGAACTGCCAGATGCATTTTTCTTCCTTGATTGTCCTCAATTTGACTGTTGGTAGGAGAAAATGATGACGTGCTAATCCAATCACTGACTACGGTTGCCATCAATGACAACACCAGAAAATTTTGGTAGTGTCTCTTGCCAACAATCTCCCCCTTTGGCATTGACGAAAACACTTACTAAAAAATGACTAAGTGTCGGATCAGAACCAATAAGAATTACACTGCCACTTCAAGACTTCAATCTCATCTTAGAAATGCAACTTCACCTAAGATGAATATAAATTTTTCAATGTACAACTCTCCCCCTTTGATATAAATGGAAAAACTGGGGAAACAAAATTTCAAAATTGTACAGGCATGAACTTGTTATTTACGCAAATTTGAAAATATCTACAAAGTCTCTCTTCAACACGCTCAAATTTGTCTCCCAAACCCTTTTGAAACTCTCTAGAACTGTTATGTGACCACAAACTAAATAATATTGAGCTTTTGTAATCTCAAGATTCATTGGGTCACTAACTGCCATAGCATCTTTGGATTCCTTTAGTGCATTCACCATTATTTCAATCTTTGGACCAATTAGTCCTCTGATTTCACCCGCTCTTCCTACAGTCCTGTCATTTTCATGCTTCAAACTCATTATTTTGTCAAGTAGAGATGTTACTTGACCTTCTTGCTTGCCAACATCACTAGCTAAAGGATCAAAAGCATAAGAAATGGTAGCCAATTATTTTTCAAGATCTTTCACCATCTTCTCATTATCTTCAGTGAATTTGGACAAGACTAAACATGACTTATAGGCCTTTCCACCTTCAGATATAGAATCTTGAATATTTTTCATATAGGTGGCTAACAGAGTTTTATCCTTAGCAATCACTTGTTTCAACCAACTAAATATTTTTCCATCAAACTCCTTCTAAACTTTAACCATAGATGATTTTTCAAGAGACTCGAAATGAGTACTTACAAAATTTATGAGCATCTTCAATTCATCAAAAGAGGAACCAAATAGATCCTTGACATGAGTTGGCATAATTTTCTCCAGAACTCTAGATGCAAGACTTAATAATTCACTATCCCCAATGTGAGACTTTAGAAATTCTCATTGGCCTTAACTTGTGCAAATGATGTGACCTTCATTATCTAAATTGGGGACAAGTTGGATAGATTGATCACGCCTTCAAACAATTTAGGATCAAATTCTTCCTATTGTTCCACCAGAAACTTCTTCACTGCCTCGGCAGTGTCTCTTGCTTCCACTGGGATTTCTTTTACTTGAACCTTTTCTTCTTCTTCTTCAACTTTTGTTTCCTTAGAAATTGTTTCTTGATTTCCTTTAGGAGCTTCAACTTCTTCATCTGGAATGTCCTTTTCTTCAGCAAATACAACCTTAGGAACTTTATTCTCTGTACGTTCTTCTGAATTATCCACATCAAATCTGATTATCCTCAGTATCCACATTCACCTCCTCATTTACCAAATCAGATACAACATCTTCAACATTCACTTCTTCAATATTGATCTTGTTTCTTGACAAAAATGCTTCCATTATTTTCTTGGTTTCATCAACAACAACACCAGTTTCATCAACCATAAGTTTGTTCACCCTTATTTTTCTTTTGAATTCCTTTTTGGCTTTGTCCAGGAGTGAATTCATCTCCTCAATAGACATTTCTGGACACAAGTCTACAAGAATTCTCTTTCTCATATGCTCTTCTTCTATCCTAGAATTTACTCTTCTCGACTCCAAAATGTCATACAGACTCTTAAGTAAACTAGACATAATTTCAACAAGAACTTTGTTGAAAATATTCAGATGTTTTATTGTTTCCTCTTCAAGAATTCTTTCACTTGATTCATCAAACATTTCATACCTTTCGAAGAGGGGCTTGAGATTTCCATCCTTGACAACAACATTCTCAACTTCTTCAACTGTCATACATGGTATGTCAGTTTTTTCCTTCTTTACCTTTTCTTCCTCACCAGAATATTTCCTCTTCATTTCTTTCACAACTTCATCTAACTCAGTCTCTTCATCTTCTAAGACAGCTTCATAGGTTCTTGTGCTCTTGTTCTTCTTCCTCTTACTGGAAGCCTTGTCTTGAGTTTACACAGGAACTGGCTTGGCTACATGAGGGGATGGGGGAACTCCTTGTTGATCTAGTATGGGAAGAGGATCTTGTCAGACTAGCAGATTTGGTTCTTGCTGACTCTTTTCCTACTTTATCTTCATATCTCTTCCTTTTGGCTTCTTTCAACGCTTCTGCGGATATTTCCATACTTTCTATAAAGAATTCCACTTCTTTCCTTACTCTTCTAACTATCTTTGGCTTCTGTAAGTACTCATGGACTTGCATGCTCTTTTCTGCATAAGTTCCAAACCTTTCTTCTACCAGATCCAGAGGCGTGCTAAACAAATGTTTCACATACATATTCAATATTTTCTCCTCGACTTCATATCCCATTGGCATAATCCATATCATTTTACAATCAGCGACTTCCATATGGAATTGATCAATATCCACCATGAAACAAATTATATCTTTGTACTTCTCTACAATTGAGGTGGGAATTTTTTCTCTTGCATGCATCATATTCTAATTTTTTTTGAAGTACCCCCAAAGGGCAGTGTTTCTGGTCTAACGATCACCAATTCCAAACAATATATCTCTTATTTGAACAACTATAGGATGATTACTTTTCCAATGAACTTTCCCAATACCCGAAACCTCACTTGTGAAATAAAAGAATAGACACAACAAAAAATTACCATATTTAAAAGAGTTATTTTTGTCTTTCTTAATCTTACCTAGATTCTCCATCATCTGACTTCTAAGCAGCTGACACAAGTCATAATCGGCATTTTATTTTACCATCTGATAGGCTACATAAATGGTCGTACCAGATACCGAATTATCCCGACTAGAGTGGTAGACCTTGTAGCCGATGACCATCACTGCAAATTTCACATCCACTTCAACAATATCTTCGATTGTCATTGCCCTTCTATCAAATTGAGCACCTGTTGCATCCGTAACCTTTTGATTCTTTACATATTTCAAAATTGGTAGTCCACCAGAGGAATTTAGACCTATGATAGTGCTTATATCCTCTTTCGTAATCTTGAAAGGTATATTCAACCAAATGAACTTGACATGAACTCAACTCAAAATATATCACACCCATTTGCTTTCCTCAAATATGGGAAACTTCACAAACTGTGTGAACTTCTTCTCTTCTAGGGTTTTTTATTATGGCTTAATAGTGAAGTCCTCTCCAATTATATGGTTGGAATACAAATTCAACATTTATGAGCTTCCTAACTCTTCAATATTGGCATGTATGTAAGCCCTAATATCTTCAGTGTGCAAGACTCTATACAGTATAGACGAAAACAAACCTAGGGGCTCAGCCTCAATAGACTTATAAGGATGCCACTTGAACTTTGGATAGAGTATATCCTTGACTTCAACTACCAATGGAGTGGCCATTTTTACAAATTCACAAATTCATAGGTTTTTCTGATAAATAACTTTTCGTCAGATCAGAGTTTTGATTGCTAAATCCTCTTCACAGTTGAATCTCACCACAACTCAACAAATTTCGCTCTAGGGCTCTCCAAACTTCTTTTCTCCAAAATCCAAAGTGACAAATGAAGAAAAAATGAATTTTTATCATTCGTACAACTAACCCTTTTTGTCACAATAAATTCTTTTACCCTAATTCATCTGGTTACCTTGTTTCCATGCACTGAGATAGATAATTCCTCTGCAGATCTCCAATACTGTAAAATACTTTCTCCAATTGGTTGAGAAACATATGAAAGGAATCTATGCACTTACTGGACTTATCCTCATTTCAATGTCAATTACCAATAGGGGTGTAAGATATTTTCTTGACGGTTCACCCTAGGCCAAAGGCCTAAAATTAATTCCCGAAGGAATTATCAGAAGAAAATTCTGGTGCTGGCACATTTCCTTCAATAGAGGGATCCTTCTTCACCCATTTCTTTTGCATTTTCCTCCTGATCACATTAGTAGTGACTTTACCTTTTCCCTTAACATCCTCCTGCATGTTTTGTTTTACCAGACCTCTTCTGCTCCAACAGAATCTAGCAGTGTGACCAAATTTGTTGCAGTTGTAACACACAACATTTCTTTGTCCAAACCTATTGTTCCACTGATTTTTCCTTGATCTTCATTGGCTTGAAATATTCCCAAGTCTATTGCATGCATATCATCTGACATCTCTATGAAATTTTTTCATCACATTTTTGCATTCGTTTGACTTATGACCAAACTTCTTACAATTAAAGCACTGACCTGAGAATGATGGTCCTCTTGGATTCATCCTTCTTCTACACTAAGAGGCCATATGACCAAATTTATTGCAAGAAAAATAGTAATCATTGAACATTTGAGCATTTGGTTGTCTTACTAGATTCCTTCTATCTCCATGCATCTGATTTCCTTGCCTGAATCTTTCTTGTCCAAAATTCCTTTGTCTTGATTTGGAACTTTCTCCTTCTTCATAGCCAAGACCTCGCTTATCACCATCAGTCCTCTGACCTTTAATCAGTTCATCAAGCTTGGCTGAGCTTGCTTTGAATTTATCCTTGTACTCATTTGCAACAGTAAGTTCATTTATGAGACCATCAAGCTATTTTTCAAGCACTTCCTCATTATTTTTAGATTTTTCCAATTCATTGTCCAATTGGCTGCATTCTTCAGTTTTTTCTTTCAAGGATTGAGCAATATTTTCTTCATTCTTCTTCCTATCTTCAATCTCCTTGGTCAATTTCATCATGATAGATTCCATCTCACGCTTCAGGGCAGCATTTTCTTTGGAAAAAATTTCACATTCTTCTATTTTCTCCTTCAAGGCATGACTCAATAGTTCATATTCCATGCTTTTATTCTTCTGCTTAAGTTGATCACATAATTCCTTTCTTTGCTCCCTTGATTCATTGATTTTGTCTTTCAATGATTGAATGAATTTCTCTACATTCTCAATATTTCCCTACATTTCTCAGTTCTCAGATTTTGACTGGGGTCAAGATCATCCAGGGCCACCAAAAGTTGTTCTTGAAGACCGCTTGTATCCATTGAAAACACTTTCCAAGATCTCCCCAAGCTGTTAGACTTTTTTTGAGGAACCTGGATCTGATACCAATTGTTGGAAACAAGCAACATTGAGAGGGTGGTGAATCAGTGTTCTGCAAAAAATAAATTTTTTATTCTAATTTGTAACCCACTTAAAACATTCAACCAAGAGAAGTATGAAAAAATAGAAAGAAAACAACCACAACACCATAACACAAGGATTTTTATGTGGAAACCCTATTTGGGGAAAAACCACGGTGGATGGCCAATCCACAATATGATCTGAGTATACTCAAAAGGAAGTTTACAATATGGGAATGCACTTGCATTCAGGCTCACTGCCTAGAGCTCACTACTCAAAATAGAAAGGCATACTATATTACAAAGATTTGTATTTGATCCAAGAGAATGAACTGAAATAATAACATCTACAAATACTTGATTACAGTTCCAATTAGGCTTAGTAGTTGATCTTTTGTCCTTCTAACTGATTATGCACTTTTTCTCTGCTCTGCTCTTACTCGCATCACAAAATCTTTAATGCACAAGTGAAACTATGCATAAATCGCTCAATCACCCTTTTGATATTCACAATACATATCGACACACCTTACTCACACACAAAATGATATAATTGATCATTTATATATATCTGCAACTAAGAATTTAATCACAACCTATCGGCTTCAATAAAACTTAAGAATATTTACAACTATCGGCTCAAATCATGAATGATATTCAATGTGCACCCACAATGGTCGGTCACAACTTAGCTCAGACCCAAATCAAGATGATCGAACACAAAAACATTTGAGTAAACACTCCTCAAATATTTGTGACACTTTATATCACCTGGGTCGGCCACAAAACACTGATGAACAAAAAGATATCCAATTGGATCTCCAAACTTGCATACAACTTGATACGAGGCACTAAGATTTTTGGAAAACACAAGACATACATTTATTAACCTCCCATAAGATCCACAGCTCAAAATAGCGACATAAAATTTGTATGTGAATCGATGAACACAGAACTTGCAGATGCTCTGTTCTTCCTTGACTGTCCTCAATTTGACTTTCGGTAGGAGAAAATGATGGCATGTGGATCCAATCACCGACTAGGGTTGCCATCAATGACAACACTAGAAAATGTTTGCAGTGTCTATTGCCAACAGTAAATATTACTAGGAATAAATAGTTGAGGTCTTCAAGCTAACTGAGTGGAGTGAAGACATGGTTAAGATTGATGAGAAAGAATTAAAACTTGAATATGAGAGAGTGAGGCCAACCTTCAAGATCTCAATAATGCAACATTTTTTGACATCTGTAAAAGGACAAGGGAAAATCATTTTGGGCCCATCTGATAAGGAGCCTTTCCCTGTAAACTACTTTGTGACATATTTCAAAAGGAAATTTTATTCCTTATGCCAGATCTTAGGGTTTGATCTTACTACAAGCATTCCTATGGCTAAAATGTACATGGCTTCCCATATTCAACATCCTACTTGCAATACCCTTTATGAATTTGTATCATACTTGGACGAAAGGATACATGAGGGCTTGATTGCATTATTAAAGGACTCCAAGGATGGGGTAAGATTCTGGTGGTATTCTTTGTTCATGCATATGTTTTTGTATAAGGGAGTTGGATTCTTTGGTAAGGATATGACATTGGTCAAAAAAGAGGGTGATATTGACTTTCCTATAACATGTTGGACTAGACTCTTGGATAGAAATGATCACTAGTCTAGTTTTGTGGTGTTTGAGAAAAAAATTGCTTCCAAACTAAGGAGGGCCATGATCATGAATATGCCAAGGATCCCTACAAAACTACATGATTTCTTCAGGCTGAAAGATAGGAGGCCTAATATGAACATTGATCACAATTGGGGAGATGTGATTCCCTACCCAAGCTATACAATTCTTAGGGTTTATGGAACAAGTGTTGTACCCCATATACTTCCGAGGGATGTGCCATTAAGAGTTGGTTTTCTTGAAGTGATGTGGAAATTGGGAGACGTAGAGGATAATCACCTACTAAGTCAGAGGAAGGGAACATTTTTACCTACATACATTGTTTTTTCTAACCTTGTCATGAAAGAGGGAGGTTGGAGAATTTTTTTTGATATACTCAAAACACTTGGGATGAAGAGGCTCGGAGAAAGGAATCATGATCCTCGGGGTTTCATGGTAGGGATAAAGGCTAGGATTAAAAGCTATAAATTCATCCACAACTTCTCCTTTCTTGAGGAAGTGATCATGAATATTATTTATTTCCAAAAACAAGATGATAGGAAAATGAAATGGATCACATTTAACAAATTGGTTCAAAGGAAATGCAGGAAAAGGATCCAAAAATTTTAGCTCTTAAGGATAGCAATAATGAAACCCAGAGGATTGAATATGTGTTTCAAAACTTTGAGCAAGATGTGGGGAGGTTGAAAGAGGAAAGGATAATTCAAGACAAGGGAAAAGCTATGGTAGGAGAGGAACAAGGCAAGGGGAAGGCCCATGAGGTGGAAGAAAGACCTACCTAGCAACCTCCAAAGAGAATAATAGTATTTACAAGGAAGAAAGACAAGGTGAAGGGGAAGAAAATAGTAACCACCCCTTCTCAATCAGAGTGATCAATAACTCCTTCACCAGCACATGAATTTCCACCATTGTCTCCCCCAAGACCTAATGCCCCACAAGTTATTGAACTTGATTCACCACCAAGGGTATCATCACCACCAATCCAAACTGATGCAAAATAGGGAGTAATTTTCCAAATCAATCACAATTCAATCAATCTTTAATAACCTTTTCACTTTGAAGACCCCAACTTGGTGTTCTCCCAAAATTTCCTCAATTTTGCTTGTAGCACATCAAACAGTGAAATTTGACCATATCTCTTACAGAAGGCCTTAAACCCAAGAACCAATCACCATTTAAGATACCCTTTATGCCCCTATTAGACATATCCAAATTGTGCATATACTTGTTTCAGAACATCTCCTTCAAAAATAGACTACTACGCTACCCTTAAGCCCAATTAAGCCTCTTTTACAAAGCAAGTATGTAATTTACCTTTCCCAAATCACCAATATTCATTCCTAGACTCTAGACAGATCACATGTGGTCTAAAAAAATAGGTTTTATCACTAGGAACATCTACAAACTTGCCAAATGTCAAAACCCTACCTCTGCCTATCAATTTTAGCCTAATACATTGAGATATTAGGCTAGGGATTGCACAAAAAGGGCCCTAAATCCATCCCCTACATCTGCAATCACTACCAAACTAAAAAGAAACCTAACTAAAGCCATTCCACTACTTTTCAGAAATTTTCATCAGTGGAATGGTTATTTATTCCATTTTCTTGTTCAAACCTTTCCAACCTAGGGTTTTCATACCTCTTTCAATAATTTTCTTATAAAATCCTCCAAACTTTATGGAATCAACTCAAACCAAAACAAAAACACCCTTAACTCATGCCACCATCAAATACAATTCACATTATATCAATTATTGACTGTACAGAGTTGTACCAATGCTTATAGCAGCAAATTTACACTAGAAATTGCAAAAAAAAGAAGTTTATTTATTGCTTGAACACCAAAAATTTCAAAAAAAAAACTACCTCAAATTTTTCCAAGAATATTTAAACTTGTTCAACACAAAACCAATGGTTCATAACCACTTTTTGAACCACATGACGATTCAACTTCTAAAACATGACAAAAATGTAAAATTGTATTACACTTTTTGCAACATTTGCAACAAAATGACAACTTGAACCAAAACTAACCCCATGAGACCCAAGTTCATTAAAAATGGTCTATTATGACCTTATTACACCAAACAAGACTCTAAACACCCAAAAATCTAACATGTGACCATATTTACAAAAGTTGACTAGGTGCCCCTGCACCACTGACACCTCCAAAGAAACAAAAGGTAGAATCAAGTGGTTTGGTGGACTATCCTAAAGACTCTAAGGATGATATTATTGTTACTGAAGAGGAAATGTAGCAATGTATTCCTTCTCCCCCTAGGGAGATAGTTCCATAAGAAATGGGCCTCATACTAGTGAGAAAGGTGGACCTAACTAGTATGAACAATATCGATGATGTGAGAGAAGAGGCGTGCAATAAATTTATGGATGATGATTTATTTGGACCAACTCATCCGCTTTTATGGATTTTGCATGGAGAGAAAGGAGGGAATAATATGTTGAAAAAATTGGTAAGAAGAGAAGCTTGAACCCTCAATTTCCTAACAAAGTCATTGAGGCCCAGGTTAGACAAGAAATGAGGGCAAGTTTTCAAGGCATCACAACACGAGAGGAAGAGAATTAGTAATAAAGAGTGGTATTCTTTTGCTTCTAGAGTGGGATCTTCCCTTTTTCATTTCTTTTGATATAGTGAGGAGATGTGACAAGCCACTTTACACCATAGAAGAAGAAACAACGATTGCTTTGCAGGGGTCTACTTTTAGTGAGTAGTGGGTTACACTTGCAATTTGGGCCCTAGACCCAAACACAAAGAAGCCTCCAATTGCAGATCCATCTATAGATTGCATGGGAGGACCAATTATCAAGAGAGTGTCAGACACCCCTATAATTGAAACAATCACTATGTCTGTGAATGTTGCCCAATTTACAAAGGAAATAATGGAGTCTACAACTATAGAAAGAGATAAGTTTAGAAAAATGTATAATGAAATCCTGGTTGAATACAACAAGGGTAAAAGAAAATTGTAGAATTGTAAACAAAAATGACATTGTTGAAAGAACATATACAAAATATGCATACCAATGTACTAATACAAATAGAAATTTCTTCTCCTCCTTCACCTCGAGAGAAAATGATATTTTCCTCTATTCCTCCTCTAAAAGTTTCAATGGAAATTGTGCCATAAAATTTGAGAAATGTGCCAATTTCAGTCAAGGAACCAAGTACTTCAGGTGTACATGAAACAGAGGAAGTCAATAGGGAAGACCTGATTGAAAAGCTAAAGAGTTGTGAAGAGAGATGTAAACAGTAGGATGAATTGATTCATGTAAGCAATCTAAATATTGTGACAGTGGTGTTGGAACATCTCACTAAAGAAATTAACAAGAGATTGATTAACATCCATGCTAACTAATCATCCATGTTTGATGTGGTAAGAGTGTATTTGATAGGAATAAAGAAGTGGCTATCCTACTAATGGATAAATGGATTCCCATGTACCAGGATCTTAGGCTTATGGTTGTTGGATCTAAGCATGATACAAATAAGCCAAACAACATTCAACTCACTCTTAAGTTTGTGAGTGGAATCCAAGAATTCCAAGAAAAAATTGAGCCATTGGAGGCAAAGATTAGAGAGCTAGTTAAGAGGTTCAATGAGTTGAATTTTGGTTTTCTCCCTAACATCCTAAATGAAAATGGTGGAATCAAACCCCTACAGGAGTGTAAGGATCAAACAAATGAGGCCATTGCAACTCAAGCAACCTTAATTTGTGAAGGGGCTGACATGTAGATGTTGAAGTGTAGTATGGACATGCTCACTCAAGTAGGGATTTCCCTTTAGGAGTTTGACAAGGAGGCTATCCAGGTAGTGACCAAGTACGCTCCATACAAGGAAAAAGAAGACAAGGTTATTGAATTCAATTAGCCTTTTGAGGAATATTTTTAACTTTGGAAAAGAAAATATCTTGATGTCCTGGATGAGTAGGTTGTTGAGGTGAGGTGGTGACTGCAATTTTGGTCATAGGTCTACAACAATGGAAATTACAATAAGGAGAATACAATACATGGCTTGGAACTAGTACATATTAGGCCTTAGATACAACAATGTTAAAATATTGTATTCTCTCTAGTTTGAAATTGATGACAAGGATTGCGGACGTAGAGGTACTTTGGCTTCTTCCTCTTTCTTTATTTTATGGTTTTATTCCTTAAGGCTTGGAGCACGTGGATAGAGTGGTGCAACAACTAAATGGTGCCTTTTGGAAGGTGGGACAAATATTCATTGACAAAGGAATTTTTTTTTGTCCCATGTGATACTTTCCCTCCTTTAAGTTGTAAATGTAACTACATTGGGGAATATATTTTGTATCAATCAAATGAGAATATGACATGTGTGCATTTTGGCCCAAAGCTTATTTTTCTCCTTCATTTATACAAGAAGGAATTCATGGCCAAATGTATAGGTTGTTGATTGATCGGAGATCAATTTTGCAATAGAAAATACAAAGAATAGTCTAGAGTCTTGTCTTAGGTTTTGAGTTTGTTGATATGCAATTGTAATTTTTGATAACGGTGCTAGCATTTGAATATGGAAGATGGTGTAAATTCAAAGCCATTTGTCTCTTGGTTTTTTCGTTATATGAGCTATTAGTAAAATGATCAAGGGTTATTTTGTTAATCTTCATTGTATTCCAATGAATGTATGGCTTTATCTTTGTTCTAATTCAAAGAATTAATTAAATTTCCTAGATGAAGCTATAGCTTCATGTAATTTGAGTATATGGATTTTTATAAGAATTTATGGTTTAGGATACAATGGTATGATGCCATAATGCAGTATCGTAGAAGGTTTATGGTGTTAAGTATTAATATATTATCTAATTATACTTGTGTTGAAATTGACTCCATTTAATAGGTTAAGGCACTGGTTTGGGTTTTATGTTTGTGATGCGGTAATCTTGATCATTCATTAGCAATATAAATTCATAATTGAGCTTTTTGTTGAGTTGTAATTATTAGTATTTCATGTCAAGTTATCATTCTCTACTCTAGATCCTAATGTGTAAAGAATCTACCAAATTCTTAAAGAATTTCATCTATCGAGCTTAAGTTGTGAAAATGCATCTATTATTTGCAATGCACTTGGTTGTTTGGTGTGTGAGTTCGTAGGTAGATTGTGGGATCACCCTCCTAGGAATTGCAGAGCATAAAGTGCAAGAGGAAAGCATTTTTACTTTCACTCCTTCATTGGCCAATCCCTCCAGGTTGCTAAGAATTGGAAATGGAAATTCCATAGGGTTCTTTGAAGATCAACTTGCTTCTTGAAAAATAACCAACATGTTGATTGCTAATCCACCTGGATGCTCCTACATCAGACATGCTAGGTAGGAAGATTGCATAGGCTCACAATGGTGGAGTTAAGTAGTCAAAATACTCTTCTAGGTTTAGTGCAACCTACAACAAACTCTATCACTATCCAAAGTGCCCAAGTTATGTCTTCTTCCTCTTTTTCCAACACTTCTTCGAAACACATGCCATCTCCCTCCACCTGCACTACATTCTCATCCTTCTCCCCCTTGTGGACTCATCTCCATAATATCTTGACCTCCTCTGCCAAATGCTTTCTATAAGATCCTCTTCTCCTTCATGGAATCCATTCCACCGCAAACCATCTTCCTCCACCAAAAGCCACCTCCAACATCCTCCCCAAAATATGCATCTGCTATTTCATGGAAATTAAATATTTCCATTCTCTCTTCTCCATATTCTTCAATAGCCAACAAAACTTGGAAATCAACATCATCACTAAATACAATACTATTTACTTTGTCCTTCTCCTTAGTTGCAACATCACCCTTCACTGGGAAATTTCTGATATCATAATCAACTACAACATCTTCATCCGATGTTACTACACTTGCATCCTCTTTCCCACTCTTTTCTTCTTTCTCCATGTCTTCCTCATGGCATGTCTTTGCTGCAACTTCTTTGGTAGGGGCTTCCCTCACTTCTTTTTCTCTACTTTCCTCTTTTCTATCCTTGTTTTTCTTCTCACTTTTCTTCACCAATGTCTTTTCCTTTTTCCTAACACTCTTCTCCAACTTCTCGATCCTCACCTCAATATTTTCCATTTCTTCACGAACCATCCTTCCCATCACCTTAAACTTTTCATTTTCTACTTTCTCCCAATATTCTTCCCATAATGATATTCTCATAGGTCTTCTCATGACCCATCCCATCTTCGTCAGCTGTAATTTTACACAATTCACATTCTTTGCGGCTTCAAGCTCACTCTCACTACTCGGGACTCCTCACACACCTACAACAGCTCTCACAATCTTCTTCTCTATATCCTTCTTTCTTCCACTCTACCCACCGGTCTTGGCATAAGTTGCCTCACATTCAACAACCTACTTATGCACTCAAAACCTCAGGCTCTGATACAATTTGATGAAGAGACTCTCTACTACACAACAAAAACTTACAAACATACACATTCATACATGAATTTTTTTTAAGATTAATTACATATATGGAGGATTCTACATTGAATAAAATTTAAAAAAAATTACAAGCTTTTTTAGACACATCTTCTCTACAAGTCTTCAAATCCTCATGTCTCCAAACCTTCTTGGCTTCACTCATCTTCTAAAATATAATTTTTCTATTCATTATACAACACTCATGGCTACCTTGAACACCTATAACACACCTACAAAATCGCTTTTCTCTTTTATTCCTCTTCTCTTCACAAGATTTTTTTGCACTCTTTCTTGTGCAACTCTCACGAGCAACCTGCAAGTTCTTTCTCCAACCTTTCCTCTATTGATTGTTTTATTTTTACACCATTGAAGAATTTAATTTATATGTTCATACACCCTTACAAAGCACCAAAAAATGGCACCCAAAGATGGTCTAAATCATTTCCCTCAACTTGACCTCTAAAGTTCCTTCGCAAAGAATGAAATAAAGACATGGTTTTGTTTCCCAAATGTGTTGTTAATATTTCTTCACCATATCAAAGACATTGTTGTTGTAGATTGCTTTGGAAAATGAAGAAAATACAAAACCAAGTCATGCTCTTTTGGTAATTGAAGAGTTATTCATTTTTTTCCCAAAATTTCACTATTTTCCCTCCATTTGAAGGACCCAATAGGACAAGAATGGAATGTCAAAAATCACTTGCCTTATAAAACTTCTATAGGATTCCAAATCAATATAAAAAATATTAATTCTTTTTTTCATGTTCCATTTAATATTCCAATGGACCCCCCTTAAAACCTTCAAGCCTTGAAATAATACACTAATTTTAAAATCACATTAAACACATTGTTTGCCCTTGATTTTTGAAATGAAAATCCAAGTATTGGTAAATGAAGATTTTATCTTTCAAACACAATACAAGATGCTCTTGAAGCTCCAACCCACACCAAAATGCAAAATTAAACATGAAAATAAAATACTTATTTTTTGGTTGATGTTGATTGCTAATCTGCCTGGATACTCCTACATCATTTATGATGAATAATAATATGTTTATTCATTTATTTTATTTAAATATTTCTATAAAATTAATTTATTTTTTAAAAAGGGTATGATATTTTGTATGAATGTTTCACATATAACACTTTGTAATTTAAATAAGATAGATGTATAATGTGAAAATATTTTTTTAGATATTATTATAAATGATAAAATCGCATACCCTATAATGTTACACCTTTATTTTATGCACTAGTTTTGATGTTGTAAATGCTTGTTCTTTGTTCTTAATTTCACTCATTTGAAACATTAATTGAAACTTACCCTCAAAACCCCTAACCGACCATAAATATAGTTGCTTCTAGTTCAAACTAGTCGCATTTCCCAACTTCCTCTCTATATGACCCATCTAGAAGTCAATTTATATCTCATCAACCCACATGTCAAACTTTTTGTGTTGACCTTCAATAGAAAGACATATTTTAGGGCATGTCCTATGTTACTAGGAAAATCAAGTATGCATACAAAGAGCACAATTCTTAAATAAACTAAAACTACATTGTTAATTGTTGTGTCCTCCATATGTACACAAAAAAGAAGGGTCTTGACTTCTATTAAGGGAGTAGTTTTTCTCTTCATCCTAAAGTAGTTATAATACGATTTTCAACATAATTCCTTTTCAGTAATAGGTACATAAGAAATAAGTAGGCTGCACAAAACAAACCAATAATCCAATTTATCTCAAACACAAGTTATGAATCTTTGTTCTACATCCAAATACTCGATTCTAATATTTTCTTGAATTCAATCAATCAGTAACAATTTTATAATTTTCATTACACCAAAATCATTCGTATATATCTTATACATTTCATTCATAAATTCTTAATTATTCAATACTCAACACTTATTTTCATTAAACAAGTGAAAGATGTTTTTTTATAATGTACTAAATTGCAATATTTTATTACGATTCAACTTCATAGATTTTAAATCAACCTCATTAATTTATATGTCACACATAATAATTCACACAAACCATTTCTCATAAACTTAAAAATGTGTTCAATCCCTTTTAAATATGTAAAATTAATTTTTATTATTTAATTACTAAAAAATATTCTTTCTGCGGGCTTCATCCCATACTGGGATGGTTATGTGGTGGCATTGTTGTTGTGGCCACCAGGGTTCAAGTCTTCGCTAGGCCACTGTGATCGCAAGCACTATGCCCTTCACTGATCCAATATGCTCACAAACTTGACCCACAATCCCATATTTGTCACCTTTCATAATTCTAAAATTAAAAAACACCTCCGAATAAAAATAGAGAAATTGAGATACTGAGTCCTCTCCCCTACTCCTCTCCCCTACTGCTGTCTATTTTTTCCTATCCATCAAACCTGGTCAGTGTTATAGTTGGTTGTATTATTCTGCAATCAATTACCATGAGTAGGTAGCATGAGCTCTGTGTCAGCTACAGAAACGCTACACATACCCGGCCGCTCTGAAATAAGGATGAATCATGCACTGAACATTAAATTACTAGTACACTATGCTTTATCCAAATCACTATCATCAATATTCGAGCTCAGCTAGAGAAACACTCCATATAGGTAGCTGGCCGCTCTGAATAAGGATGAATTTTGTACTCAACATTAAATTAATAGTACACTATGCTTTATCCGCTGGATCCTTAGGCGAAAATCCAAATCAATGTCATCAATATTCCAGTTGTCTAATTCCAAATTTAAATCTCCTCATAAATAGCCTCTGATTACAAAGTAAAAGTTTTGTGGTGTTGCAATAAAAACTGCCCGTCAACAACATAACAAAACACTGGAAATTTTAGTCCGATTGATTGACGATGGTGCAATCCACTAGAGAGTCAAATTAAGAAAATGGGTGGTTGGTCTATCGACCCTAATTTCTGGCATGTGGGATATATTTGGTCATGCACCAACATGCATATGTGACAATTTCAATGGCTTTTTGGTAAAAGTAATGGTAAGTTAATTAGTCGATAGGTTACATATAGTGTGAGATTTGAGTTAAATGGTAAATCAATTGTCATTTAATAGTAAAAACCTTCAAAATATCAGGTGAAAGCCTCCCAAATTTCATTTATCATGGAAAAGTCAGATAAATATTGATTTTCTAATTGAATGGCAACATTCTATTTCCATTTGAAGTATTTTTTACTGATTTGATGGCAATTTTCCTTTTTCATTTGCATTGCCTTATGTTTTTAAATTTTCATGCAAATATTTCAAAATCCGATAATACCTAAGGAATTTTTTAAAAATCTGTCTAAGTTTATTTCATTCCATTATTTAGCACTTATTATTAATTATTTAATCAAGCCACATCCAACTAGAACTTGCAACACATTCATCCATACACACCCATGCACAAACACATACTCTCTAACATATTATCATACATATAATTTTCTATCTATGTAATCTTTGAACCTCCTTTAGGTGCAAGTGCTAGTATGCATTTAGCCATAGGCTACATATAGTGTGAGATTTGAGCCTAAAACTAGGCTCATACTTGCATACCATTATTGAGTCATTAGAAAATAAGTTTTAGTTGTCATTTAAACCAGCTGCCATTTAATGGTAGAAGCCTCCAAAAATCCCACTTATCACGTAAAAGTCAAATAAATATTGATTTTCCAACTAGATGGGAAGATTCTATTTCCATTTGCAATGTTTTTTTGTCAATTTGATGGCCACCTTCTTTTTTCATTTGTATTGTTTTATGTTTTAAATCTGTATGCAAATATTTCAAAATCAAATATAATACTTATTTTCTTTAAGGAAAAATCTAGATTTGTGTAAGTTTATTTTATTCCATTATTTAGCACTTATTATTAATGGTTTAATCTACCCATGTAAAAATAGAATTTGCAGCACATCATCCATACACACCCATGCACAAACACATACTCTCAAACATATTAACATACATATAGTTTTTATTGGTGTAATCCTTGAACATCCTTTAGGTGCAAGTGCTAGTAATATTGGATGCAACATATTTTTCAAGGTATTATTTATTTGATAAAGGAGCATAAATCTTAGGTTGAAAGTTTATTTGTTGAGAATTAATGATTGAGGAGTATCCATTCCATCAAAGTTTGTTAGGGGCATGCTTTCAGCCTCATCCTTTGTGGTATGAAGGTCTACCACATAGCAAGACTTGTGGACTCATTTATAACCATTCAATTTAACCAATAGACTAAGAGCCCATTAATGTAAACAATATTTGACTTATAAATGTAATGATTCATAATAAGTTTTTTAATATTATTATTTTGTAATTATGAATAATAAGCTTTTTTTCAATGTTAAGTTTTTATTTAAAAAAAAACACTTTTAAATGTAAAAACAATGTATGTGTAGAGCTCTTCAATCTATCATTAGCTAACTAAAATTCATAATATTTAAAATAACATCTCTCTAAATAGAATCAGTTATTTAATTTATACTATGATATGGTACATGTGTCACCTCGTTAGCAAATAAATAACTAAAAAACCTAAATTCATGTAATAGTTCAAACAAGCTATTATATATCATTTTTTTTTGTATTTTATTAAACATTCAACATAATAACCACATTTTAGATAGGATGATAATGATCATAACATTTATAGTAGTCATAATTGAAACCTCTCTTGGAAATGATTTACTTAATCACATGATTTTAAAATACTAGTATTCATTTTCAAATGTCTCTAGGGATCCTATAGACCTATATACTCTAGCTTAGCATATTTTAGTTCCAAATATACCTTATGATACACTCCTAGCTATATGACTCTTTCCTCTTAGTCAAACTCTAGCTTTCATCAGTGATAAATAATTATCAAAATTCCATATTTATTTAAGGTTCATCATGGGCAACTTGACCACACATCAATCTAATTTTGCTTCTTGAAGGTTTCTCTAGTGGTTCCATAATTTGGTCAACTCAAGGGAGAGATCTCTAGGAGCTTTAGTGCTAAAATATCTAGGACCTACAAAGAGGACAAGTGGCACACTCTATTTGGTCTAGCCTCATGAATCTCAAACTATTCAAATACCTTTGACTTATTTTGTTTACTTCTACAAACATAAGAACTCTATCAATTCAATTCTACTCAATATTTTTGATTAAAAAAAAATATGACTTTTTGTTGGAAGCTCTAATAAATAGGAGAGTCTATTACGATTTCTTATAAATCTAACTTATGTCAAGTTTTAATAATAACTACACCAAGATCAACCTTATGGGGACATGCATCAACTTAGAGTTAACTTTAGGGAATCAATGGCTTATAGTTACTCAAAAGATCCAACATTCATGAATATTCTTGAAGGTAGGATATAAACTTGGATAAAATCACAAACTTGTGTCACACTTTTGATTCTAAAAATAATTTATACATAAAGGTTTACAAGTGAAATTTATTTGATCGAATAGGTTTCAACTAATATCAAATGTCTCTAATGTGGAGTGTGTGTATCATAGAACATTCAATTGAGTATGTTTTGGGTGAAACATATTTTGTCAAGTGCATTTTGGTGTTGAACACCTATAATATTGAGAGGGGGGTCGAATCATTATTCACTAAATTCATTAACTTCATCAACTTAAACATGGATTCAAAGCATCTCATCAAAATTGCAAAAATGGAAAAGAGCAATTAAACCATGCATCACATCAATAAACACAAGAACACTAGATTTACATAGAAAACACTTCGAAGGGAAAATATCAATTGAGGATTACCTCACAATATATTATAATCGGTTACAATAGATTACATATTGGAGGACTCACTATCTAAAAGGAAAGGCTCACTACCAAGGGCTCTCTACCCAAAGGACTCACTATATAGAATAGAAGAATAGCTCACTATGAAATTTTGAACTGCTAACAATGCATCTGCAACAGGTTGAAGACACAGTTCCAATTATGCTAAAAAATCTAACTTTACACACTTCATACTTCACCAATCTTACCTTTTTCACATCACATACTCACATCTACACACACACTCTACATATTTTTTTCACATACTAAATCAACCTTCTATATATACTATAAACACCCATAACATCAATTAGGTCATCCTAATTGCATGAACAATGTAACACCATGACCTATCAGCTCAAAACTCCATAACATAAACCTTGTGGAAGAAACAAAAACTTGTTCTTCACTAAAATAGGTCAGCATGACCTATGATTACTCCCATGAATCCACTCCTTACACAATTCAACTTCGCATGACCCCAAAACCCTTAGGTCAGCACTGCACAACAAAACTAGTGAAGCAATAATTGAATAAACCAATTGTTCATCTGCAACTCGACAAGCATACCATCAAATCACTTGCCACTTGGAGTGCAACCACATATAGCATCTTCAAAAACTTCCTCAAATTCATAAAACATAATTATCATCTATGGTATAATGCAGAGCATTCCAACATAAACTCTGCACCTATAACACTATCTCTATTAAGACTGATACACTATCATCAATATCATTAGCTGCAAAAGATTTAGAACCATGAAACTTTGGATATACACAACTTCAATACATACCATTATTACCTCAAAAATGCATTACAATATGTTGCATTGCAGAGCAATGCAGATCACAAAATTGATGCTCTGTAGTTCACT
Organism: Sequoia sempervirens; assembly: GCA_007258455.2. Taxonomy (NCBI): domain Eukaryota; kingdom Viridiplantae; phylum Streptophyta; class Pinopsida; order Cupressales; family Cupressaceae; genus Sequoia; species Sequoia sempervirens. The sequence continues at coordinate 132,663,193 of VDFB02000363.1, read as the reverse complement.
AAAAATATATACTGGGACTTAGCTAGTTTCCAAAAAGCTTGGTCTTCTTCGGACTAACACTTCGATGTATTTCTACAATGGGTTTCCATCAATGACAACACCATACACCATCATGCCACCATTATGCTCATGTTGCCAATAATCTCCCCATTTTTCATTGATGCCAACACATTTCTCCAAAAACACTCCCCCTTTAATATCGAGGGAAAAGAGCTCTCGCATCACTCCCCATTTACATATTATCTCGATGAGAATAGATCCCCCGTTCTACTTCACTCCCCCTTTTTATGTTATCCATTACAAAAAAGACAAAATTGTACTACAACATGATCTACTAACTCCACATATGTATATTGAAAACAAAATTGACTATATATTTCAAAAATTTACACCTTAGTTGGATGATGGTAAAATACCTTGATATGATGCCTTCATTTTTGCAAGGTGTTCCTCCTAATCCTTGTTTGTAATCTCCTAATCATTATTGGAAAAGGAAATCATATGGCACTGGCTTTCAAACTGAACATAGAGATCTTGTCCTTCTTTTGGAGAGCTAAACACTGTTGCCTTTTGCACAACCTTCTTTGCATTTTCCAAAATTTAGTCAAACATGTAAGCCTTACACTTACCATATCTCGAAGCTGACTATACTGCATTATGATCTCTTTTTTTCTCTCCTGCAGTAAGAATAATTCACCACGTAGATTTTCAATAATCACCTTGGTTGCTCCATTTCCATCATTCACTTGATCATATGCACTTGAGGCCTGAGAAATTTGAGACTCAATTGAGTCCATCTGATCCTTAATGCTCCTTGTAGAAACTGGCCACTTCAAACAAAATTGAAATAATTATTTGGATTCTTCCAAACAGTTTTGTACTTCCTTTAAGTTGCCTTGCAACTTGGCATGTGTAGTACCACACTTATCAAAAATATAAACTAACCTTTTATCATTGAATTTCTTTTCCATTTCCTTCTCTATCTTCTTTTCCAAACTAGTAGAATATTCCTTAAAATAATCAAGTAATAACCTCAATTGTTGCACACTGAATAAAGAATTGTCAATGGTTACTTTGAGAAGGCCTTCTTGCAACACTTTAACAACTTCATCCACCAACTCAGTACTCTTTTGGAGAGTTTGAAAAATTCCCTTCCTTGCGGAGGCGTGAAATACACCACCAAGCTACAACTTTTGTAGAGGGGAAATCTTTTCCAAGTCTAATTGACCTTGTTGCATAGGAATTTGTAGTAGTTGTGTAGATTCCACCACTTGGAATTGTAATATCATATCCAAGAGGTCTTTCAATGAATCTTTGGGGGGTCTAGTGTTAAAAGGTGCATGAAAACTGAGAGGGGGGGTGTATCAGTTGTCACCAAACATAAACTCAAAACTTCAACACTTATCAATTTCGCAACCACATTGTTCTGTTATTAAATTATGAACATGAAATGCAGATAATAGAAAGTAAAATAAACACATTGAACATTAGATTTTATGTGGAAAACCCAATGAGGGAAAAACCATGGTGAGGATTAACGCACAATATAAAGTAGTTCCAAAACTGAATATATAAGGTTCACTACCAAGGGCTCACTACCCTGAATAGGACTCGTCTGATACAAAATATCACTGCTTACAAGGAGGCTCATTGCCTACAAAAAGATTTAGAAAAAAAGATTGGGCTTCACAACCAAAATGAATTGAAAAGAGTGCACCTAACAAGTGTTGATGCAGTTTTGGTGATGATCAATAAAGAGACTTAACATAATTCATCATTTTTTCTCTTCTTCACCTTCATATTCACAACTTCCTCATCAAAAATATCACCATCTTCAAAAATTGTTCAACATATATATACATGATCTTTCCACAAGAATCAATTAGGTTGGCCTAATTAGATGCATTTTCTATTCATCAAAAATATCAACATGTCGGCTTCAAGCATTCACAAAATATTTTCAAAAGGAAATTCAAATGCTCAACACACTACATCATGTCAACATGAACCTAAGATAGGTTGCACATATATCCGCATAACAAAAAATAATTCACCTTATCATAGTTATTCATGAAGTTAGTCAGAAATAGAATTCATTGCAATAAGTAACCAACAAAATAATTTTGATACACCATACGAGCATGGGAGCACAAGAGATTCTGAACATACATGCTTTCAACATCCATAAACTGTTTCGCAAAACTACAGATAGTAACTATCAACTGTGGACGATTGCAGACTAAAATACCAGAGTGTGTAGCTTGAATACTGGTTCAGATACTAGACCAAAATATCAGATGAAGCACTGACTTAGACTTGCAATCACAACATGGTGACATCAATGACAACACAAAACAGTAGAGATAGCCATTCTTCTTCATTCTTTCAACAATCTCCCCATTTGTCATTGATGGCAACATGTGCCAAAATTTTCAAAACACAACAGTCTCTCCTTCTATCACCTTACCATAACTCTCTCCCTACTCACATGACTCTCTCCCCCTTTGAAATCAATGAAAAGGGTGACCAAAAGATAGGATTTAAACATATGGATATAATGACTTTATATATACACAAGAATTCTAGCTTCCCATTTCAAACATTCATACAAGAATGTCACTTTTTACATGAAATATTTTCTTGTACCTCTCTCTTATGATCAGAAGAATTATTTTCCATGCAAGCACAACCAAATTCATTCTTGTACTCATACATTCCAATAAAGATAACTATGTAAAGGAGGATGTCTAATCAGAAGACATACACAGTCGTTCATGATTTTCTGCATCAGAGAGAATTCTGGAGAGATGATCTAACTAGACCTCTGTAACTTCATTAACCAACTAGAAGGTTCTAACCATATCTTCTCTTTTCCTTTGAGTAGTCAACAACTCTAGTTGTAATTCACCAACTCTTATTCTCTGTTTTCCATCCCTGTATTTGAAGTAATCAAATTTTTTTCCAATATTATTCATCTTAGATTCAATTGCTTCAATTCTACTTCTGAAATTGTCAACAACTACTGACCATTGGAGACAATACCTATTGGTGTAATTAATTAATTAATTATTACACTAGCATAAGTTAACTTAGGTGTTACATTTAATTAATTAAGTCCTAGGTTGCATTATTAGATAAATCATTTAATAAATAGGGAAATATTCTCTTCCATGTTTGGTGGGATAAGATTCCTTCTAGAAGATGAGTTGTCCTTCTAGAACTTATCTCAGCATTTAATAATCATCTAGATAGGGTTCACATGTTGTCACATGTTGTTATATTTTAACACTTGGCAACATCTCATGCATATTAGGGTTTACCTCTTGCCTATATAATCAGGCATCTTGTTCATTTGTAATATATCTAATATCAATATCAATTTCATCATATCAATAGAATCTTTAATCAAGCATTCCATAGTTGCAACACTTTCTGGGTGGTTGATTATCTTTCCTGGCTCAAAGGTCCTCCATCGAAGATTGCAGCTTCAAGGACTATGCATCCATAATCTCAACATGGTATTAGAGCTTATCCAGTGAAACATCAACCCTCGATCAAGAAAGTTGGTGTGCAAGATTCTCCGCAGGCTTGAAGGTTTCCATTGCAGGCTACTTGTTTCCACCCGGGGACCAATCTGATTTCTGAAGTAGATTGAGTCAGATCCGAGCTCGCCATTGTCTTCAGAAGGCCTCGAAACCCTAGGATCGCCTACCCATTCATCAAAATCGGATACATCAACCCGGAAGCTTCAGAGGTATTTTTAGGGTTTGCAAAATCAATCGTACTATTCGTACAATTTGCAGTGAAAAATCATCCCAGTTAGTTGTCCTCTAAGGCAAAAAAAAATTATACGCAAGCCATTTTTCTTTTTTCAAAAAAATTCGGGCATTTATCTATATTTTTTTGGCAAAAAAAATATTATTTGGGAATTTCTATAGTTTGCAAAAAAATCATACTGACTTCATATTAAATTTTTAGTCGGCATCAAATGGTTTTTCAAATTTCTGCAGACTATGATTCCTCCATCGGCATATTATGTTGGGGCTTTGATTTTTAAAATTCATTGGCATTTGATCTATTAGATTTGTTTGATATTTTCTGCGGGATTATTATATTTTCTATTGATATAAGGGTTTGGTCGGAATATTATTCTTTATGATTTTTAATTGCAATTTTGCAATATTAAAATCAAAATATATTGTATTGTCGGCATTTAAATTTTGAATTGCTCATAATTAGCAATATTCAAAATTAATTTTGATTGTCAAGTCTACAAAATATTTCTTTTTGGTCGGCCACATTCAAAGATTGTCTACAGGGAAGTACTTTGTGTCTCGCCAGCTGTCCCTTTTGACCAGGCTCGTACCATCACCGGGGGTCACATCCACTGGCTGATGTACCGACTGACGATCCATCCACTGGCATCCTTCATTCTCCCTTCACTGGCCCGTCAGATCTTGTTGTCGCTGACCACCTGCCAGCATTTGTGTTCCTCCCACCGGCTTCTATGTTATGTGTTTCATGTGCCACCGACGACTGAGATTTCTTAGCCCCCGCCAGCCAAGGTAACGGTCCCATCAATGACTGTGGGGTCCGATCAACTGGTGGAGCCCATCCTCAGTGGCGCTACCCTGGCCTCGCTTTCCTCTACTCTGCCCGATGGCCCCTCCTTTTTTCCAGCTCAATAGCCATGGTCATATCACCGACCAGGTGCCAGTGCCCGGGGGGCTAGAATTTTGCCCCTATTTAGCCTACGAAGTGCCTCCTATAGGCATTTTTTTCATTTGATCACATCTTTCACCCAGGATATCAAAATTTGGCAAATGATATACCGTCAGAAAGGGAATTTCGTGTACTTTCCATTGGTGACATCTATTCTATGAAATTTTTCTTGCATAAATTTCTACATCCAACTGAAGACAAAACCCTAATTTGGACTCAGAGCTGCATATCTTCTCAACCGTTTGTCAGATTTTAGTAATTCTAGCACCATCAGGAAGGTGATTCAAAGCTATTTTTCATCAGTCTATCCCCTTGATCAGTTTCAGCTCCAGGTACTCTTGCATGAGATTTTTTTCAATTTGGTGCCTTTGATCAATAACCTGGTTATCCTAAAGCTTGGGAAAAGATTTTTTTTGATCCGGGTTTCATCACTTCAGTTGTCCATCATATTTGGAAGTCTTTATTTCCTGTTGAAGTTTAGTGTCTTTATTTTTTGTGGAGAAATTTTCATTATGGGGCTTGCATATTTTTCTCCTTTGACTATGTTGCACAAGGGTAACTATTCACAATGGCGAGATGGGATCTGCCACCATCTCTATTCACTTGATTTGTTGCCACATCTATTTGGTATAGTTCCTCATCCGAGTGAAGGTATTCATGAACTTTCTTAGAGTTGCAGTAGGTACACCATCTTGGAGATCATTTATATGCAAGTTGATTGTGATTTTTTGAGTTCTATTGATCATTGTGCTTGTCCTCACATCCTATGGATTAAACTTTGGGAGCTATATGGAGATTTAGATACTCCACCATTCCCCGATGATCATGCTTCAGAATATCATTCTTTAAATCAAGTACCCCGCAATGCTATTGTTGTGCAGGAAGTTGATTACCTTGATCCTTTTGAAGAGGTTGACAAGGTTCCTTTTGGTCCTTCTTCTTCATCAAAGACAGTTGGTATCCCTTCACAATCAGTGATTCCTTGTCTAGAGTCATTGATTAAGGCTTCCACCATCATCATCCATCAGGACGCATTCATTTTTTTAGACTTGGCATCACAAGATGGCTTTGTTTCAGGCATCATTGACTTGGCTACTTCTACAGGTTTGGAGAACATTCTTGAGGGCGTATCACTCCTCTATTCAGAGATTTCATATCTGAGACTTTTTCCCTGTCATTCCTTTCAGGACTTGAGGTTTCTTCAGTATCTACCATTTGATTTTCTTCAAACTTCTTTCAGTGGTTTTGAGGACACTTCATTCAGGGGGCGCTATCAAGTCTCCATCATATTCATGCCATCTCCGTCTTTGGATATTGTTCAGCATCTGTTTCTTCATCGTCCTGGTTTGTCACTCTCTTCATTGATTATGGCCTCTTCTTCATCAGGCAAGGAGAAATTTGAGCAGAGTTCAGAGACACCATCATCATCCACATTCATCTTTCCTTCAATTCCTATCCAAAATGGGAAGCATCTTTTCACTTGTAGTTGGTTTTGTTTCTTCCAAAAGGGAGACAAGTTGTTTATCGGCATTAGATCTTGTTTTGTCTTCAGACACTTCCCTTTCTTGCAGGTGATCTCATCTTCTTGGGGGACTCTTTAGTCTCTCTATTGTATCCATGTGACAGATGGTGTACTTGGGAGTCCTCCATCCTTTCCATCCTATCTCACATTTCTGCATTTTCATCTCCTTTTTGGAGAGGGATTTTTTTCCCATTCGGTTTTCCCCTTTTCTCCGATTGTGGGAGATTTTCTGCATCTTCATGTACATGGGTACCTAACATGGCCTCGTAGCTGGGACCCATCATTGATCATCATCTCTACATAATCATTGCATATTCCTCCCTAAGTTTCACTTATGGGGGGTGTTGGTGTAATTAATTAATTAATTATTACACTAGCATAAGTTAACTTAGGTCTTGCATTTAATTAATTAAGTCCTAGGTTGCATTATTAGATAAATCACTTAATAAATAGGGAAATATTCTCTTCCATGTTTGGTGGGATAAGATTCCTTCTAGAAGATGAGTTGTCCTTCTAGAACTTATATCAGCATTTAATAATCATCTAGATAGGGTTCACATGTTGTCACATGTTGTTAGATTTTAACACTTGGCAACATCGCATGCATATTAGGGTTTACCTCTTACCTATATAATTAGGCATCTTATTCATTTGTAATATATCCAATATCAATATCAATTTCATCATATCAATAGAATCTTTAATCAAGCATTCCATAGTTGCAACACTTTCTGGGTGGTTGATTATCTTTCCTGGCTCAAAGGTCCTCCATCGAAGACTACAACTTCAAGGACTATGCATCCATAATCTCAACAATACCTGTAGATGTCAGATATTTCTTTAATGCATTCTTTTGTCTCATTCATATGTTTAGATATCACTTGCTTTTCTTTGTTACACCTTCTTTCAATCATAGCTTTGAACTTATGACCTTCAGGTCATTCTAGCAATGTTCTCTCTTTAATAATCTCTACTAGATCACCCTGCAAGGAATCTGTCACATCAAAAACTGAATCACCCTTATTGAGCAAATAATCAACCAGCAAATCATCAATTTTAAGTTTCTCAATCAGAGAGCACACATTCCACATTTCACAAATCTTCTTCATCTTAACATTTTCCAACAACATATGTATATCCTTTGGATCAAAGGAGTCAGATCTAGACATAAATTCTTCTTCATTCTTCTTTTCTTCTAAGACATATGTTACAATAGTTTTCCTCTTTTTCGGTTTCAGAGGAGACTCACCAATGATAACTTCCAACTCTCTCTTACCAAGGGATGAACCCACTTCAAAATGACTAGGTAGAAACATACCAGAGCACAAATTTGTTTTTAAGGATGTGAAATATGATTTGCAATCACTTACATTATCCGCCAATGATTCTAAGTATCTATAGAATTGTTTCCCAATAGGAATATCGGATTCCCACACAACATTTTCTCTTCCTAGTAGGGAGTTCAAAAAGTAAAAATCCAAGCATGTATAAGGAAAGATCCAAACAGAAAAGGATAAACCTCAACCAATGACATTAAGGAATTCTTAGTTAGATTTTCAAGTAATAGGCTACACAAATCAAACTGCATGTTTTCCTTAACCATCATATGTGCAAGATATATAGAAATAGCCGAAGTCGAACCTTCATGATTTCTAAAATAGATTTTGTAAGAAATGTCATATGCAACATACATTACAACAGAATCTGCAAGAGTGTTTATCAATAGAGCTCAAGGGTCTTTATTAATGCAAGTAATTTCCCCCACATCTTTGTATTTCATGGTTTTCGATCCAAGGAGATCCCCAAACTGCATAAACCAGTAATCGCTTTGATCACTTCCTTTGTGATTAGGTAGGGTTTGTCCAACATAATACTATTGTTCTCAATCGAATCAACAAGAAAAAGATGAACTCTTTATCGAAAAACCAATGAAATTCTCCCCATAAATACATACCTATGGTTTTTATGCTCTGTAATTCATTTTCCTTCAGCCCTAGTTCCATTTCCTTCATCTTCCTATGATCAAATTCTTCCAATTCAACTCCTTTCTGTGAACGCGTGAAAATACGTGTTAGAAAATGAGTGGCAAACAAGAGAGTGCAAACAACAAATATAAATACCCTACACCTCAAGATTGGGCAATCATTTAACTTAACAAAACAAAATGGAACCCTTTACCCTGTTGAGTTGTCCTCTGGTTGGCCCTTCGATCTTTGATGTAGTGTATGCTCCTTTGATGGCAAGAGATGCAAGTGTGGGATGCAAGATGAATGGAAAATGAGTGATAATGGATGCAAATGCAAGTATTTAGCTAAGTATGGTTCAAGAGAAAAAATTGCAAGAGTTTGGCTAACACAATGATCTCCCCCCAAAATGAGAGAAAAGAGGGGGAATTTATAGAGAATTTTGAATTTTCTAGGGAAATGGACTGTTGAGATTAAACCAACATGGCCAAGATGTAGGGCTGTGGTGAGTTGAGAACTCACAAGCCCTCACATCTTGACATGTGGCATGTGAAGTGGCTTGAAAATGATGATGTGGAAATGAGTTGGAAGGAGAGTACATGACATGGAGGTACAACATAGTACCTTGGGATTTCGACAAGATCTCCTCATAAAGAATGTCCTTGTCCCCATGTGGGTGAGAGGACATGTGAGGAATTAAAAATTCCCCAAATATCCACATGGGAATAAGAGAAAGAATTTAAAATTCTTTGGAATGCATTGGGGGATTAAATGTGAATTGAAAATTCACATGGGGAATGGAGTGCCTTTTTCCAAAAGGAGAAAGTCTTTAATAAGGTTGACTTAGGACACATTCCATAAATGACATGGGGATAAGGTTGACTTGATTAAGTGATTAAGGTTGTGCAAGTACCTAATTAGACAAATTAATGACATATTAGAGGCAAGTGGGAAATTATGGAGGATGTGACCCTAATGATGATTAGGGGTGTGCACATCTTAACCATAAATTAATTATGATTAAAAGAGGGTTAGATGGTTAAAAGGGATTAGAGACCAACTTAAAAAAGTTGGAGGATGTGACAATGAGAGAGAAAGTGAGAAATTAAAAATAAATTTAAATTCCAAGAGGTAATATGACTAAATTAAATAAAGTGATATATTTATTTAATTTAGAGGGGAAAGATGGGGAAAATATCTATTAAATTAAATACTTTGAAAAACTTATGTAGGACACGAAATATTAACTAAATGAATGATTTAATTAATACCGACAAAGAGGATGAAGTAGATGAACAAAGGGATGATTAAAGAGACATCTTTGACCATATGGAAGTGGTCAAATTTAGATGTCTACATTTTGCCTATCTTCAAAACACTATTAGGATAATAGGGTTTCAAAGAAAATAAAATGTAGATGACTCTATAGAGGAAGCGACCAAAAAAGAGATGCCCCAGCATGGGAGAGTTTGTATGAGATGCTCAAATGGAGGGGAATTAAAGGGGATGCCCCAGTTTCACAAGAGAAGGTTTATGGCAGAAAATTGGGAGAGAATGGTAGGGTATGCCCCATTGAGAAGGAAGACGGGGAAGGAAAAAGGGCCCTGGGAAACTTCTCAAAAGTATGGAGTGGTATATGTTGTTGGAAAGAGCACGAAAAACCAAGAAGATTGGCATTTGAACGGAGGAAAATGGGTATACAGTGTACAAATGGCGGCTCTGGGAAGATAGAGGGTGAATGGATTAGTTGGGGGAAATTTTGGTTAAATAAAGGGAAAAAATTCCCTTGATTTAAAAAAGGTAAAGAGGAGGGAAAAAAGATATAAAAGGTAATTTTAAGAATTAGCTCTCCTCATTTGGACAATTGTCAAGTGAGGAGGAGAGGGAGAAAAGGAGAGGGGGGGAGTGAAAGTACACGATGTCGGAGTACAATAGTGACATCATCCACCAGGGGGACGAGAGACGACAATTCTTCAGTGAGTGTGTCATGTCACGCCAGGTTAGCTCCAAACCCAAATGTGTGATTTTTGTCATTTCATTTAAGTTTATCAAAAAAATTGAAAATATGGGTTTTATTAGGGAGGGAGTGATGAAAAATGGGTAGGAGGAAAAAAAATAGGATTTTGGATTCAGTCGGGAAGGGAAATTTAACCGGGTACTCCCCAAAAAAGGGCCAAATAGCAGGTTAGAAAAAAAAAATGAGAGGAGGGGGGGATTTTGCTCGGTTCCTATGGAAGAGTGGATCCATCCACGCCTAGGGAGGTCCGCCCACGTATGAGGGCGGGTATGCCCGCGTGGCCCAGGGACCTACTCGGGAGGCCAGGTGAGTCCACCCACAGCTAGGTGGGTCTGCTAGGAGCTCGGGCGGATCCACTCGCAATTGGGCGGGAGCCCACCCAGGAGCTCGAGTTGATCCACCAGAGCTGGGGTGGGTCCGCCCTTCACCGGGCGGGAGCCCACCAAAGCTAGGGTGGGTCCACTTAGGGACCCGGGTGGGTCTGCTCGAGCAGGGGCAGGTCCGCCCATATACTAGGGCTGGTCCGCTCAAGCTAGGGTAGGTCTGCTTAGGCTAGGGCGAGTCCTCCCGTGGGCCTGAGCCAACCTGCTTGTACTCAGGGCAGGGTCGTCTGAGGTCTCGAGCGAGGTTAGTGGTTTGGTCAGGGATCTGGGAGGACTGACAAAAGGTGAGGGAAAAGGGAGGAAAGAGAAAGTTCATGGAAGGGAAATCCCAGGGCCGAGGGAAGAAAAGGGAAACAAAACAATGCAAGAAAAAATGAGAAAGTGATATAGTGGTCATGTCATGGATGTAGGATGTGGAGAGTTTGCAGACATAGGAGAGACGGTCTGAAGTACTAAGGAGATGCATAGCGGCGATGACGGGCGTGGATCATCAGGCGCTAGTAGAGGCAAGACTATTCCACATGTTATCTTATCTGATGATTAAGGCCCACGGGGCCATGCTAACAACATTAATAGAGCGTTGGGACTCGGCGATATTGACATTTCATCTACCGACTGGGGAGATGACGATGACTCTAGAGGACGTATGGCAGATTCTGAAGCTCCCCATAGTAGGGCTCGCGATTAGCGAGTGCTGGGTAGAGGGCGAGGCACTGGACAAGTCCATGCAGATTGTATTTGGCAATGATGAGCTATCGATTCAGCGACAACAACTGGACGTGGACAGATGCTTGTTTTGCAGGGTACTGACATTGTCATTGTACCTAGCGGGGCTGATTAGTGAGATATTGGTATCAGACCAGAGTGGTCGATTCTTGCATCTTAGGTTTGTCGAGGTGATCTATCACATCATTGAGGGCCGAGAGGGTCAGTTTGTGTGGGGGACCTGTATGCTGGCGTAGCTGTATTGGGATATGCTCGTGATATGTTATTGAGAGGTGTTGAGTGTGACACATGTCACACTGTTACAGGTGTGGGCTTGGGAGCACATCAGGGTGACCAGGCCAGTCATGTTGAGAGTAAGAGAGTAGGATGACACAACAATCGTAGCTTGGGGATGGGGGACAGAGGCGAGAGCGATGATGCGATATCGGGATGTTAGAGATGTGGATGTGTGGAGGAGACGACTTGACGATGTGTAGGCGAAGATGATAGTATAACGTTCGTATATGCTACGGCAATTCAGGAACTGGAGGGATGATGAGGAGGCACATAGGGGTTAATTTTTTACTCAATGTTATATTATTGGGAGAGGTCTGCATGTAGTGGAGCTGCACAGACCCGACCGGGTGATGAGGCAGTTTTGAGTGAGACAGGATATTCTCGCGGGGCAGGTGATGTTTCGACGATTGATACGAGAGTGGCCATGGGGGGATGAGTTGGATCTAGATGTAGTGTGGGAGGAGTTGGAGGCACTGTAGTTTGTGCCATACACAGGTAGGCAGGAGGGGTTGAGAGATGCAGGGATGATAGATCGATATGCTCAATGGTTTAGGCGACATTGGCCTCCACTGATTACACCAGCGGTGCCCATTGAGGGGGAACTAGGTTTTGGGTAAGAGGATGAGAGATGACTAAGGGTGGAGAGAGAGGGATAGGATCCATGAGGACTGCAAAGACAAGGACGACAGAGAGGAGGAAAAGAGGCAGTTGAAGCAGTGGAGGAGCCAGAGAGGGTAGGCAGGAGGAGGAGACGATGGTGTAGAACCCGAGGAGGGGATGGAGCAGAGGAGGGAAAGGATGAGGCCAAGGTTGTGGCACAACAGGATAGGGGGCTAGAGGTCCAAAGAGAGAGGAGATAGGAGGCGCGTGTATCCCTAGGAGGTCGACAACAGGATAGACAGGAGGAGGTCGAGGCCAATGGAGAGTAGGAGGGACAAGAGGCAGATGTGGCCATAGGAGGGCAACAGCAGCAGAGGCAAGAGGAGGTCGGGGCTATTAGAGAGCAGGTATGAGGAGCCGTCGTGGTGATTGATGTGGATGAGATGGAGGCGTCAGCATCGAGTGAGGGGTATGAGCCATAGGAGATGGACATTAATGTAGAGATACATGGCATCCCACCACTATCGACAGCACCACTGAGAGGAGAGGATTTGGTAGTGGTATTGAGAGGGACCCTAAAGAGACTGTGACTTAGTGAGCAGTGATTACAGAAGGTAGAGGCAGAGATGAGTGAGCTATAAGCATGATTCGTCCAGAGCAAGAGGTACTACTTAGATCTGGCCACGATGGTGATAAAGGTGGAGAGGAGATTGTTGAGAGAGAGGGATGAGGCACGAGATGAGGTGGTTGACCTACAGGCAGAGGTAGAGAGGTTGCGAGCAAATGTGACTAGGGAGCATGAGGAGGGGGATGTAGTGAGATGAGAGAGAGACCATTTTGTGGTAGAGGCGGGGATACGATAGGATGTTGCAGGAGGGAGAGGGAAGGACCTGTTAGAGATTGGGGCAGGGACTACAGGAGATATAGAGGGTTTGTAGGGACAGCTAAAGTGGTTATGGAGAGAGTAGATCTGCATTAGGAGCGGGATGAGCTCAAAGACAGAGTGCACTATTTAGAGCAGACAGTTGGGGATATGGGATTGATGCAACAAAGAGAGGAGGAGATGAGGGTAGAGATACACATGCTGCAGACAAAGAGAGATGTGGCACAGACACAGGTATAGGTCATAGAGATAGAGAGGGATGTGATATAGGCACGTGCTCATGTGTTACAGAGTGAGAGGCAAGTGGCAAAGGCAAAGGTTTAGTCTCTTCAGAGAGAGAGGGATGCAACAGTGTCACAGGTATCAAGTCTTCGGCGAGAGCGAGATGTAGCTAAGTTGAGACTTTAGGCACTTTAGAGGGACAAGGATGTAGCAGAGGCTCGGGGACATGCCACACATAGGGAGAGAGATGTCACAAAGGTGCAGATGCAGATGTTATAGAGTGAGCGGGATGTAGCACTAACTCAGCTGCAGGGAGCATAGGTTGAGGGGGGTGAGCCAGGGGTAGAGGTACAGGGGTTACATGCACAGTTACAGGCTACACAGGCTTAGAGGGATAGGGCCACATAGTAGGTAAAACAGTTGATATTAACACAGGAGGCTTGGGCACAGGAGTGGAGAGCTATTAGTGGAGATCGAGATAGGTATAGGGATGAGCGGAATGCCGCGAGACATCAGGTTGGGCAGAGACATGATTATATGTAGGAGGCGAGTTACTGGAGGTGTGTGTATGAGCATGTTGTTCTAGATCTGGCACATCGCACAACGTGCTACACCAGATAGGCACCTCAGATGCCAGTATTGTCCCAGTCGCTAGGGACACGTACCAGAGGGTATAGTGACTATCGGCAGACTCCTCCTTATGGTGGTTACTAGGGTACTCCTACCCATGATTATCAAGGACTCCCACACACAGAGGGCCAGTACCTGACTCTCCTTAGAGATTAGATGTGGGAAACTCATAGTAGAACAGTTAGAGAGTAGATGACAGGATACCAGTTTTTTGATAGGTATAGGATGGAGGTTTAGCACTTATCGACAGATATCAGAGGTGATCTACATCTCTAGATTTTGTACCTTATTTGATTATATATGATGTATATGTAGTGGACTATGCTTGAGACATTATGACGAGATGTACATTGTATTATTTTGATTATGATATGCGATAGCCCTTATTGACACTATGCATTATGTTTTTTTGTGATGGATGATTCAGTTTATGCATGCACATGTCTACGATATTTCATGCTTATGTTGATGGATGATTTGGTTTATGTATGCACATGTATATGATATTTCATGCTTATGTGGATGAATTATTTAGTTTATGTATGCACATGCTTATGTGGATGGATGATTTGGTTTATGTATGAATAGGTATATGATGTTTCATGCTTATGTAGATGGATGATTATGCATGTATTAATGTTGATAATGCAGGATGATATGAATATTTGGTATGAAATGTAATTAGGATGTATCCAACAATATTTTTTTGTAGGTGGTAATGCATGTATTATGTGAATGTTAATATGGACATGCATGGGTTAAATGAAACTATGGTGCTTAATCTAATCAGTCTATGAATTATGAAATATGTTGAATCTATAATGTAACATGAAATATGAATGAAAGATGAGTTCCTATAATGAAAACCTATGTGTCAGTAAGGACTTGCATGCGAATGTAGATAGGTGATAGGTGTACTATGGGTGTGATACTGCACCTGTCAAAAAACAATTAGTACCCTCAGAGGAAAATCAAGAGGGAAAAGAGTAAAAGTTTTGCACAACCTAAATCACAAGTCATGGGTCATGAACAAGGCTGAATGAAGAGTGCATGTAATGAAATGAAATGCAGTCAAGAATGCAATTTTCCATCTTTGGAGCATTTATTTTTGCTATAGCATAAGATACCGAATACCTTGATATGTAAGACCGAGGCGAGTTGGCATCCAATGCATGAAACAAACACAAAAAAACAAAAAGGCTATACTGACACCCCAAGGTTGCGATGACCTTGGTCGGGCTAGGTATTGGGATAACCACAAACACACAAGGATGCCCCAGCATAACACAAGACCTCAGGGATCTTGGTGGGTACTATGTGGGACAACTGAGAAGACAACAACAAAGAAAAGATCAAGATATGCCCCTATGTTGACGAGTCAAAGCACACCATGATATGATGGATCAAATCAACCATGACAAGTGATGATAGGGAGCTAAAATGATAAACAAAGTCCAAAAGCATCAAAAGATCACAATCAATTTCAAACGTCCTTTGCCATAGGATCAAGGGGATGGATGGGATTGATGTGGTCCACTAGGAATGATGCATCCTATTGAGACCGATGATGGCTACTAAACTAGAATGACCCATTTGACGCAAGATTTTTTTCATCAACCAGATATCCTGACACTAGGGGATTTTGTTTGTGAAGAATGGGCTAGACAAGGACACCAACTGACACACCCTACAGACCTAGGGGCTTGGGGGTTGATCAAAGATTAGCCTTTCCTACGTGAAAGCACAGAGCCCTCATAGTTCAAGAAAAGACCATGGATAAAGTGAAAAGAGGACGATGAAGGTAGATGATGGAAGACCAACACAGGATGGTAAAAATACCCCGAGGGCAGATCAAATGATCAACCTTGCCTATGTGACAGTGCACAGGCAATGGAGTTCGACAAAGGACATGACAGGATGAGATCTAGATGAAGAATGAAACGATGGGGGGCTATATGAAGACACAAACTGATAGATGATCAGACGAATGAAATAAGCTCAGAGTGGGATACTGAAAAGCTCAGGATGAGGGATAGCCAAGATGGATCATCCAATGCTTAATCAAGAGATATACCAAGCGACCGAGGATGGGATGGGTGAGGATGATAGGGTAGATGAAAGCATAAAATAACTAGAATGCCAGGTAGATAATGATTAATCCCTCTAAGGATGATGTCTATTACCAAGCTTTCACCACCCGTACTTATCCAAGATGCTACCAAAAAGTGGTTTTCACCATAGGACAAATTTATTTCTCTTTACTATTTTTGGATTTTTTTGATTTTCTTTTTTTTAATAGGTGGGGTTACCAAGTAGACTTAGGTGTAGAACCTCTTTAGATGCATGATATTGATAGTTTTTTCAAGGGGCTCTCCTTCAAGGGTATCAAGTTTGTATGCCCCAGATCCATATTTTACGGTTATGATGTAAGGACCCAACCAGTTTGCCTCAATTTTTTTTTTTTTTATCACAGTCCTGCTGGGTGCACTAGTTCTCTTTAAGGACAAGATCACCAACCTGGAACTATCGAGGATGAACCTTCTTATTGTAGTTATTCTTGAGGCGGTTTTGGTATGCTTGCAGATGATCATAGGCTTTGATTTTTCTTTCATCAAGTAACTCTAGTTGTGCAAGCTATGTAACACGAGCATCCTCCTCATTGATAAGGTTCTTCAAATAAATCCTCAATGATGGGAGCTCAAATTCGATTGGAAATATGGCTTTGGCACTATACACTAAATAATAGGGGGTGGTGCTTGTAGGGGTGCGGATGGAGGTACGATATGCCTAGAGGGCAAGATGAATATGGAGGTGCCAATCTCGACCAGTGTTATTGACAACCATTTTGAGGATGCGGATAAGGGTCTTGTTGGTTGCTTCTACCTGACCATTACCCTGGGGGGTTATCCCACAATAGTGGTTTATAAGCAATTTTTAGTCAACCGATTAATCGATTTATTTATTTTTTAACTAAATCTTCACATTCTGGCACCTATAGCAGCTAAACCGTGAGGAATTTGAAGATGATGCAAACTAGAGTCTTGTCACATTTTGTCTGTAGATTCTAAAAATATTTTTTTCAAAATTTTTGGAATTAGATTGTACTTTTTCCATCTCCCACAAAAATTCAAGTTTTTTCTAAAAAACAACATTTTTAAAAAAGCACGACAATCGTGATAATTAATAATTTTTTTTTTCCTTGAAAGATAAAATTCTAATTCTTTCAAATTTAGATTTGTAACTCTGATATCTAGTGATTCCACTTGGTTGGATAGTTTTTTATTGAATATTTTTTCTTTAATCAAGTTTCAAAGTCAAATAAATTACAATTCAGACATAACGCGATCATATAATGCATAACTTTTACTGTATGTATCAAAATTCTTTTTTCTTTTTTTGTTGGATCAAGGACTCCAATATCTAGTGCACTCATTTTTTTTATTTTTTTTAATTATCTTCTATTTTTCCACATGTGCAGAACAAAGATTTTTGTTTTCGGTGAAAAACCTATATTTAATAAAACTTTAAAAACAAATGAATAATATAATCAAAAGATATTAAAATTATATTCGTTGGATAGCTCATTTTGAGGGAAACTTGATACCAGTTGGGTTTCTAAGATCTCCTCCATTTTCATTCTCAAATCGAGCTTTGAAGTGCAAAATTATGAGCAATTTTGGTGCCTGAGAGGATGTGGGTGAAAATAAGTGGGTTCGGGCAAACAACTGTTCGGTCGAATAAAAAAATAATGTTCGATTGAATAGGGGTTCGAACGAACCCATTTAACATACAATAAAAAAATAGATTTGAATGGGGTTCGGTCAAACATTCTTAAAATGTTCGATCGAACCCTCTCTATTAAAAATTAATATTTAATATTAATATTAATATAAATTATATTCTTTTTAAATTATCACTTGAGAGAGAGATATGGAGAGAGAGAGGGGGGGGAGTGGGAGAGAGATCAAAAATAGGGGGTCTAAGGGTTTAGGGTTTAAGGGTTAA
>VDFB02000363.1:132620097-132645143 GCA_007258455.2 Sequoia sempervirens | reverse complement strand
AGGGCCCTGAAACTTAGGTGGGACTCAAACGTCCAAGGTGGCGTATGAGTCCCAAATTAATAAATTTGGGCCATACAATCCAAAAAGACATGAATTATGATTGGATGTTGGTTTATGTCAAGAGTATCCTCGAAAAGGTGCATTAATTAATGCTTGTGGATGCAAAATAGGACCAAATAAGACACAAAGAATCCCAATTAATAATAAAAACCCTACATTACTGTGAAAGTGTTAGGATACACTTTACAACACCCTAAATAAAGCACAACTACTTCCATTTAGTTTATGAGGGCCCAAGACCTAATATGAATGCATTAAACACATTACAACACTAAATCAAGGCAATATTAAGCTGAATTTATCAAGGAGGGCCAAAGCAAGCACGAAAATGTAGAGGGATACATTTTCTATTGTCACAACAATTATAAAATACTAACATCATCAAATGAAAAATTTAATAATATATTGTGTCAATCTAATCCACATATATGGTAAAACTATATATAATAATTTTCCTACCATGAACGAGCAATGAGTACTTAATATTTTATATTTTTTAGATGTGGTCTATCCTCCTATAAAAAAAATGATATGTGCTTATGTCTAAGACTAAGAGAAAAATTTTAGTTCTTTCTAAAATGTCATATTATTTTAACCAGTGTATTCTAATATTTTACCAAATTTAAGACAAAAAATAATACTAACACCTATGGGTTATAAGCCCACTACATTTCCACTATGTCACTCTCATACAAATTATACCTTGGATCAACATCATACTCACATTTCAATAGAAATTCCATGTTCTTATTGAATGAATAGGGCTTTGTAAATCCATTTATGGTATGTAATGCTATTCAGTACATCTAATATTATGCTAATACATTCTTTGAAATAATCAACTTTAATATTTTTACTTGTATTAAAATACATAAAAAAAATAAAAAAAATGTTTATTATAGTACAAAATCATTTTCATATCATAACCTTGAAACAAGATGATGTTGAAACTTGACCATGCTTTTCATAGGATATGAAATAATCTTGCAATTGTATTACAGGTTCGCAATGTAACACACATTTGGACAAATAGCAAGAATGATAAAACCACCATGAACACAAAAAAAAAGGAACGGAGATGTATGTCGAAAATCTATAGCAAACAATCATTACATTAATCCAATCTTGATCATAATTTGAAAATGAAATATTTGATCGTAATGTGAAAGTGAAATATTTGTGGGTATTCTATGACTTCTATTCTTCAACTTCAAAAAATGACATCTTTTAGACATTTTGACGCCAGCAGAATATTTGAGGTTGTGTATAGTTGAATTGTATATGAAGACCACCCAGAGAATAAGTGATGAAGCATACACTTTGTAGACTCATCCTATAGTCACACATTGAGGAGTGAAAAAAAAAAAAGACAGCTTGGTGTTGTTCTTGATGAGTTCTGTTGTAACGGTTAGATGGGAAACAATGAATATGTGGTGCCTGTACAATGCTTGGTTGTACTTATTGTGAAAAGCATTATCTTTAGTTATCCCTTTGCCAATGTGGCATAACCAAGAGACAAAATTATGAGAGGCCAAAAAGACAGATGTTAGGAAATCCTGAAATAAGGTGATTATGGACAATTATTTGTATTGTGAGAGGGAGAAAGTTTGATGTGCCATTATTGCCAATGAAATGAGAAAGGGATAGTTTATTTTTGGTGCTCCAAATGCAATAAACATAATTGTTTCTACCGTATAGAAAGATGGGAAAGGTACATCTTTGTGGCCATCATAATAGCTTTTTCGATTTGTAATATTGCATATAAATGAAATAGCTATCTTCTGAGAAGGTCTAAGTAGAATTCAACCAACTTTGTTAATGGCTTAAATTGTAAATGTTAATGGAATCTCAAAACACTTAGAAGCACGAATGTCAAAACAAAAGAGATGTGCTTGCAGGTAAGTTGAAGGGAACGAAAAATCGATGAAGACGATGGAATGAGTGTCTGTCAAAAGCCATTTCCAATCATAATGCCCATTGTAATAGTACCTTACAGATATAAACCATCTTGCAATCATTCTACAAAGTATGGAGATATTATTTTGTAATGAAAGAAACATTTAGGTGGAATAAACCCACGTTGCTTCAAGATCAACATAGCTCAGCCTATCCTTCTAACACAACCCATATTAAACTTAGATTCTTAGTCGATTGCGATGGTTGTTGAAACTATCGTAGAAGATGAAGCACATTTTAAGTTGCAAAAACACTGGAAAAATTCTACCGATGTAAAATTTGGCATTATTTCAAATAATTCAACTAAAGGGGTAAAAGGAAATGAGGAACATAAAGTCAAAGTCATGTGCCTTTTTATGTGGCATAAAATAGGTAAAATTATTCTCAACTATTTAAAATGTGGTGAAGATTCAACTGATTAGCGCTCTACCTTTGAACAATAATTGGAACACTTGGTCGGTTGTCCCTTCTAGAAATAGTTGGCTGCGAAGAGAGTCACAAATATTTTTTGATTCATAGATAACATTAGCACACAATGCAGGTGATTTCTAGTTACAAATGGTGCCACGAAAGATACAATCCACTGGGATCTTATACTATATTAATGGTGGTGTCACTGCTATACAATATCTGTATATCATGGGATAAACCACTGTCGTCGTCAATATCTAAGAGGGAAGAGTAAACATCGTCTAATTCTAAAGGAAGAATGGCATGAATAGACTCAAAAGCTATCTAGTATCTGCTATACACCCAAGATTCTAAACAATATCTAGAACTGCTCCATAGCTTGCTATTAAATCTAAGGGGTACATTTCTATAAAAAAAATTGAAGCCATTTTAATTTAAGAAAGCATCTTCTAGAGATGATGGGAACCCATGAGAGCATCTGCACAGAGGCCACTTTAATCTCCTACTATAAATACGTTTTATTCGTAGAACTCCTTGTTGTGTTCAAACATTTCCACACTTTGCATACATACCTACTAGGTGATAAAACACTTTGATAGATGCCCATACCCAATCCACAGCTTCCATTGCAACACAGGTGAAGATGATGTTGAGAGTATAAACGAACACTAGATACTTTTTGTTATTTATTTGATGTTGCGACTGCAAACGTCTTAGTAGACATATAGGCGAATTGTGGAAGAATAGATAACATATAGAAGTGCTTGACAAAGGGCCTAAAAGAATCTCATCTTAGGTAATATATTACATGTTGGCATATCTAATTAATGTAAAACTTTGGTGTTTAGGATATATAAAAGAGTACACCTCTTCTTAAATAGTATATGACTTTTGAAATGAAATCTAGATATATGGGCTCTGTGCTATAAAGAAAATCAGTTTTGAAATAGCGAGTTACAAGGAAATAATATATCTATTCAGTACATATAATAATTATATAATGAAAGCTTTAAATTATTGTTATAATAATTACAGATTAGTGTCTTAGTTTTATAAAGGAATATAAAAAAAATATTTGTTTATAAAAATTGTTTCTTATAAAATATAACAATTAGAGTTCAAAAGGAGAGATGTAACCCTTTTTTTACTGTTATTTTACTATTTTTATTAGTAACAAATTTATAGTGAAATTTGGTTATTGTATTATAAAGAACATTATAGATAGGGTTTTGAATAAATTTCTTACATATATAAATATATAAAACATTTTGTCAACTCTTTTTTAAGATTTGTTGATTTTATAATTCAAAAAGTCTAGTAAAGATGTGGGATATTATGGTTTTCCACTTTCACTATTCAATTGACTAAACACATTCATAAACACAATTGACTTTATCTGAATCACAACACATTGAAAAGCCACGGTTACCCTAGGAAGATGTTAGTGATACTAGCTCTTGCTATGTAACAATCTAGGAGGAACAAAGCATATTGCAATGCTCTACATAAGTGTTGGCTCTTGAAGAACAATGTTCAACACAATTGCCAATATCCAAGCCCTAGCCTAGATGATCCTGAGTCTACTCTCTACCTCAAGTTGGGCACACTTTGTGAGCCCCCTTCTCCAAATTCCCATAGCTCACAAAACCACTTCCTTCATCTTCCTTGAGTGTTCTCCATCATAAATGTTCTCCATGTCTTTCCAAATCTCACATAAATGCTTATATAAGCCTTAGGGGGTGGTTTCTGAATCATTACACCCTTTCACAAAGGTTGCATTTATTAATTATATAAATAAATAATTATTCTTCCACCTATTTACAATAGTTTTTACACATTATTTATTAATATCTCTTTTAACCAAAAAAATCATAATATCCTTTATTTTTCTATCTCCCTTAATTTTAAAGAGTTATTTCATAACTTTCTCTTCTCTTGAGAAAGAAGTCATACAACATTTATCATAAATATAAAAATTCACTCACAACTGACCACTTCTTTATTACACCTAAGATAAAAACAATAATTAAATCACTAACAGTTTCCAGCATTATGTTAAAAAACCAACTCATAAAACTGTAAAAGTACTACTCCACTTTAAGAAGCCACATGCAAGAGCTGGTTAAACCTTTCGAAACGGGGCAGATACTTAAATGCGCATTTAAACAGGTCATCGTTGTCGTTAGCCTTCACTATCCTTACATAAATAAATAAGCCACTCCCTTTCAAGGGAGCAAATTTTTTACGGTATTGTACATAAATTTAGTCCATTTGAAAATAAATATTTTGGGTTATTTCTTAGAGCAGCTTTGAAATATATTGGCGCAAAAGCAGGTTAGCAACTATCTGATATGCTGCCTCTGTAAGATGAGCAGAATCCCAAAAAACACTGTTTGATGTATTTGAACAAGTAATTGGAGTTTTAACATGGCAAAGTGGCCCAGTTTCGATTAATCCAGTCCCACAGCAGCCCCTATCTGATATGTTAAACCCTGCAACACATAGCCCACAATTATACTCAGAATAAAATGGCTTCAACTGTTTAGAAAGGCCAAAAAATATGGTTTTTTTTTAAATCTTACCGTATAACAATGGATTTTTTATCATGTCTAAAAGAGACTCATAGATGTCTAGGTACTCCACTCTAATGCCTGGAAGACGAGCTTTCAATCCTTGGAGAGTTTCCTTGAGCTTTTGGTTGTAAGAAGATGCTATATCGTTGATGGCCTCAATACATCCGTTCAGTTTTGATTGTCCATGGACTGTTTTCTCCACCGGCACGCATCCCAGTGGAGGGATCCCAGCCATGCCCAGTTTGCGTACCCCAAGCTTGTACATATCCTGCTTAACAAAATTAAAGGTTTTTATAATTGTGTTATGGCAAGATTTGGTCATTGAAAATGAAATTTGTTTTACCTCAATGAAATTGCTGCAGATCTCAAGTACAAATTCCTGGTACTGATAGACGCTAAATTGTTTTTTTCTAGTGGGTTGAAACAGATAATTCAATAAAAAGTCGTTGGTCCCTGCGACTACCACAAATATGGCTTCCCCAATTATGTAGGATGAATTTTCTTCCCCCACCATATTTTCCACCAGCGCCTTATACGTCCTGAATAGTTCAACTTGTTTCCACATTGGTATCGCATTCTGCAAGAAGACCATCCATTTTCTTCAAAATTTACTATATAAATTAGAGAGGAGTGTAATGGAAAGGAGCTTATCAATAATATGGATGTGGAAATAAAAGTTCAAAATAGATGGGAGAAAAGTAGTTTCTTTAATGGCAGCTAGTTTAAGAAAATTCAAGGTGGCTGATGAATTATTCGTGAGATGTTTAAGTAGACTGGGTGAGAATAGTCATTTAGAAAGAATCTGTAGGGATTAGTTTTTATAAGGAAGAGGTCTCTTCTATTAACCTAAAGTAGATGCAAAGGTATAATATTATGAGGTATAAGGTTTTTTATTGATATTGAGTGGGAAGAGGTGTAAAGATTGGTTTTATAAAAAAAATAAAAAAAAATCTCCATATAAAGAATTTCAGTGTGTACTTAGTATCAACAACAAAGTTTAAAGAATTAACATCATAGCAGATGAGGTTCGATAATCTTTGACATTAAGTAAAAACAATTGTAAAATTTGGACACGATAAGAAATGAGGTCCCCTACTCTTTGACACATAACTAAAGATAGTGCACCATAAATGTCTTTTAAACCCTGCACTAACTCAAAAGAACGTCATCGTACATAGATACCAACATGTTAAAGGAGGTATAGAGGACAGAGACTGTAAAGGATGAAACCTCAATCCTTAATTTTGAAACAAAATAAATCATGGACAAAATATAAAGCCCTAACACCATAAAGAATGAGACTATTCCAATCCTTGATGCAAATTTGTTGACTATATGAACATTTTTCTATCAAATGTTTCAGATCATACTACTCTATTATACATCATCAGCCAAAGCGAACTGGAAAAGACAATGAATGAATAAATCACAGACCAAGACGTAGTAAATAGTAGAGGGAGGTAAGATGAGTAACTGCAACCAGCTTGTTAACAGCAAACCATGTCGATATTTAGATCAAGCAGTGTCAGAATAAAAGAAGAAAAATTAACGTACAAAAAGTGCGGAGGTGAGGTTGTCGAATCCACTCCCGGCGGAAGCAAAACTGACTCCAGTGAGAAGGTCTTGGCTGTTGAGATTACGACCCAAAAATGGCGGAATCGTTTCCTTCACCCCAAGTCCAGAAGCTGCAGCCCCAAATTCTATTAATTAATCTTACATCTAGATATCTTTTTTTTTTAAACCGTTAGAAATACGAGATGGTGAAGAAGCTTACCCATAAAATCTGTTGCAAGTTTTCCATTGCAAAAGCGACCATTTGCTTCGTTACCCATAAACTCTTGGCCATATGGGGGATGGTTAGCCTTGGCGATGGTAGGACGGAAGTTATTGTTGCCAGGATCAACGATTGAGTCCCCGAATGAGAAGAAAGCTGGGATTTTGACTTTACCATTAATGGTTTCGATGCCTGCACAGATTGAAAGCAGACTACAGAGGACAACACAAATACACCCACCGTCATTTAGGCGCCCCATGAATGCTTTATTGTTTTTACTGCGTTAACAATGGCTTTGCATTCGAAAAGGAGTCTCTGGTAAATGTAATTCAATGGCGTGTTTTTACTGCGTTAACAGCGGCTTTGCATTCAAAAAGGAGTCTCTGGTAAATGTAATTCAATGGCGTGATAAATAGGTCTGATAAATTTCATAATAAGTCTCGCTAGAATTACGCTGGCAAACCTTTCCTGCGGTTTTACATTCAATACCACTTTGATTTGTGTACGTGGGTGTTGTCCCAGTAATTTATAGTTTTATATTCACCATCAATTTTGATTTGTGTATATGGGTATTGTCTTATTAATTTGTAGTTTTATATTTACTACCAATTTTGATTTGTGTATGTGGGTGTTGTCTTGTTAGAAATATGCTTGTTTTTCATGTGAGAAAACTTTCTCGTAGTTTTAGATTTAGTATCAACTTTGATTTGTGTATGTGGGTGTTGTCCCATTAATTTATAGTTTTATATTAACCATCAACTTTGATTTGTGTACATGGGTGTTGTCTTATTAATTTGTAGTTTTATATTCACTATCAACGTTGATTTGTGTATGTGGGTGTTGTCTTATTAATTTCTAGTAAGTAAGACAAGAGTATAACTTTTCTTGGATTCTTTATACTTAAACATTAAACATTAAAGGGTTTATCTTTTTAATAAGGAAAATAATTATATGGTTGAGTCCTTTTTAATAAATGTAAGGGTATTTGTTAATAATTTATATTTGTTACACTTCAAAATCAACTTTTCATTTTATCATCAATTAAATAAATATTTAATTAATTATTTTCATTCTATAGTTTTGTAGTTAACTAAATAATTTTATTATTGAATAAGGTTGATTAATTTATTTATTTGAACCATTTACTCCACATAATTGGTCTAATTCTAATTAATTAAATAATGTATGTTTAATTAATTAATTACTCCTTTCTAATATATTATTAATATTTTTTCCAATTTAATATTCCTCTAACTCTTAGACTTGTCATTGTGTCATGTGGCATTCCCCTTCACATGTGCAAGCTTGCACATTCCTCCAATAATTCGCCACCTCAACATTCAAAAATCCACTCAAAGGGTAATATCTCCCCTTTCAATAAATCCTATTTTTAAACTCTCAATTGCCTTGGAATAGGAAAAAAGTCAAATCTTGTCTCTTTTGGTAATCCTACCACAATCTCTCATTTTCCTAACCAATCTCCATATTTAAGCCATCCTTCCCAATAAACCCTTTCATGACACTTGTCCATTCCATCTTTCTTGAGAGACCTCTAATCTAAACCCTTGATCTTTTGGAAAAATATTAACTCTTCATTCCTCACACCATGATTCTATAAATAGAAGCCTTTTCCCTTCATTATCATCAAGTATTTTTCTATCAAGTACATTCCATCATTTTTCCATTATCAATTCTCTATCATATCAAGATTATGTTGATTTTACTATTAAACAATCCACATACATAAGCAAGCAAGAAAATATTTGAGAGAGCAAATCAAATGGAGCTTGGGTGCACTATACTTTCACTCTATCTAAGAAGCAAAGTGAAGAAAGATAAAAGGTATTGTTTGTTAGCTTTATCTTTATGTTATTTACTTTATTTCATTTTATTTATTTTTTATTATAGAATTTCTTAGTGGGACCCATACCCCTATTACTAAACAAAATTTATTTGTCTTTTTTTAGTTTTCAATCAAATTTTTAGAATGGTGCTTTTCACTATGTATTATCACTTTTTCTCAAGAATAATGCTTACACTCTCCATTTCATCACTTCTACATTGATATAACCACTTTTATTATTTTCAAATTTTCTAGGGTTTCCTTGTAGTGATTTCTAACTTTTTTGTGTGATTTTCTACTATATAACTATTTATTTTGTAAAAGCCCTAACTATTTTGTTGTAGTTATTATTGTTAAGTTCTAGAATCATGCTTGTACCTTAAGCATCATCACCTACATTTTAGTTTTGTGATTATGTTTCTAAAGTGATGCTTATGCTCTAACACTTAATTTTCTCTATTGTTCTTATTTTATTTTTTTAGTTTTATTGTGTTCTTTTATTCACTAACCTATTTCTTATCATCATTAACCATTTTAACTCTTTTTTTTGTGTTTATAGTCATTTTTGTAGAGAAATCAATAACTTTATGTGTCTATCTAGGTTAGTTCCTCTATAATATGAGACTATGATTATGTTTCTACCTACATGCTTCGATTGTTGAGATCAACACTTCTAGTTTTAAGGTGAGAACCTATTTTCTATATTTTTATTTTCTATTTTTTTTTAATTTTTAATTTTTAATTTTTCTTTTATCTATGTAGAATCACACTTATACTCTATACTTTTGTCCTTGCATAGTTTAGCACTTATGCTTTGTATATTGAAGCTTTTGTTATTCTATTCTTTGAGATTTTTATTTTTAGTTTTATGCTAATTTTGTTTTCTAATCCTTGAACTAATAAAGTGGTGCAACTTATTTTCAGTAGTCAAAACGAAAGAATGTGAAACTATTAACTCATTTGTGTGGTAGATTTTTTGTCCAGGATTTTTTATTTCTTACAAACCTATGCACTAAAGTTAGTTTAGAAGGTTAATGAAAATTGTTTTCTATGTCTTTGAATTTGTTTAGATGCATTCTATCTCCTTGTTCCTAGTGCAATCTTGGAGATGAACAGTATCACATTTCCTTTTTGTGCTTAGTTTAGACCCCGTGGTGTTTTAGTGTGTGTATCTTTTCCCCTAATGATTAGAGCAATCATAGGGATTACAAAAATCTAACATTAACTTTTTCCATTAGGGGTATTACTTGTATATTTGACCACCCCAAGAGGCAACCTTAACCATGCTTTTCAATATGTTATAGAAAGGGGGAGAATGAAATTTGTACCTCAACCTTGTCATGTCCTTTTTGATGAATTCTTAGGGCCCTTGGTGATTCAAGACACA
Source organism: Sequoia sempervirens (assembly GCA_007258455.2). NCBI lineage: Eukaryota > Viridiplantae > Streptophyta > Pinopsida > Cupressales > Cupressaceae > Sequoia > Sequoia sempervirens. The sequence continues at coordinate 132,635,139 of VDFB02000363.1, read as the reverse complement.
AGAAGAATGACTAGTCTGAGTGGATTGATCCCAACACATACTTTTTGTTGGTTGATTGATTTTTCCTTTAAATAATTAACTCAAAATGACTCTATATTGCCCAAAAATAGAATAATTGATCAACAATAGTTGGAGAGATTGCCATTGCATTGGTGGCCCTGCTCTAAATTTTAATTGAGGTACAACTCCATCTTCTGATACAAATTTCAATTTTTTTAAATATAATGAATGCGGGGGTATGCTTTTAACCAGAAAGCAGGAAAGGAAATCTAACATCAATCCATAGCCATGAAAATAAATGCGATAGACATTTCTTTAAAACTAAAGAAAATTTTGATGTTGGAAATTGGACTAGAAAACAATCAATATTGTAGCTCACAAGCCAGATTATTAAGAGCTTTTTGACTTGACACACTTGCAACTTAACATTCACTAGAAATAAATGAATAAAATGTCACAAAACAACACATCCTCACAAGGAAGGAATATTCAAATGCTCATCTAAGATCGTAGACTTTTCCATAAATATTAGTGCTCTATTGACAAATCCATTGCACACAAAAGAAAAACATTCACAACAAACTATCAAACTGCAAAATTGATTATTTGATTATGATAGATTCTCACTCATGAATTATGCAGTGCAAGGAGTATCAAAATTTTGGATCCCTACAATATTCAACAAAGGAATATTTAAAAAATTTACGCCATAACAGTCGAGATTCCTTAAAAATTGATTCTTGAATATTAACTATCATCTAGCCGAATTAAATGGTGGGCCAAAAACCAACTAATTATTGTCAGATTATGGCATTGTAATCATTAATAACTATTTTAAGGGTGGTTATGGTTACATCACCATTTTTTTTGATATGATGGAGTGAAATGATGCTTGTTGTAACCAGGCCCTGCGACATACACTCATGTGAAACATCTGCCACCTTCCATTTTTGGTAACTATTGGCATGCTACATAAGATTTTTTTTGTGCAACTTCTTTACATGCAAAGGATCCCATTGATGCTTGGATCTAATTTACCAAATTCTCATCACATCACCCTATTGAATACATTGAGTTTGAGTCAATTTGGATGCACTTTCAACATTAATTGCCTTCAAGTGAACTCCACTAGTTTTATCTCACCATTCTATAAATCAACTTTGTCACTGCTGATTTTCACAATGCTAATTTCACCTTCAAGTATGTCAAGTACTTCAAGTAATGGACCTTTGGAGGTTAAGAGTTTTTTCTGGTCATTGAAGGCATTGAGTGCAACATTGTGTATAGGTTAGTTGCATACCAACTTAGAGAGAAATTCCTCATTTGTAGTGATGTGAAGGAGGAGGTGATCCAAAAGCTTATTGGTGAGCACTTCATGTCTCATGTGCACTTCCATAGCTCTAGTGTCCTCAAGCATTTTTTTACAACATCATGCACACCTCTAGGAGCTTCGAATGGGGGATGTGTGTTGTTGAGAATATAATGATGCCAAGGTACTTGTTGTGTGTTGAAGACAACCTAAGAGGTTTATCTGTGCATCCACATGTGGGTTTAGTCAATGAAACAATTTTCATTTCTTTTACGTTATGAAATAAGCAAGTTGGAAAAGTAATCACCCTACTATGTTCTAGACTTGAGCACAACAATATGGAGACCTTCACCCACGTTTTCAAGTTTAATGAAAACCTCTTATCTCCCACACAAATTGAGTGTATGCAAGAATTCATTGAGGCCATTAGGGTCCTTATGTTCTTTCTATGTGTTTAACACCCCCTATGATGAAAAATATCTCCTTTTTGTGGATATGGGGATAACACAAAATATATATATATATACATATATATATATACATATGTGTGTGTGTCTTTCAAACTACTCTGTGTAATGTGGATGTTCTTGCAATCTTATACTTCATGTTCATATTTCCTTGTAATAAGATCTTTCATTTTTATGTTCATGGTGAACAATTTTGAAACTTATGGATGTATTTTTTCATGTAACTTTTAATTTTGTTAATATCTTTTCTTTTCATAAATACATCTTCGTTGATGAAGCATTATTCGACTTTGAATGCGCTGGTTATTGATTTCTAGGTAGACTATTCAAAATAACTTCGGAGTCCACCCGAGTTATAATAATTTTTTTATACTCCACCATGTTGTAATAACCTTTGATGTGCTTCAATCTGCTTATTATCCCCCCTTTTTGCATTTACCAAAAACACTTAGAAAAAAGGATCATCATTTAGCTTAAATGCAATAGCAGGAATAGTGAAGTTTTGGGAAACCTGACAACAACCTACACAAGTTTCCAAAATTTAAAATAATCCACTAAGTCCCTTTACAGATCATAACTTCTTGTTGTGATTCACTTTATCATCCATAAATATATTTCGGTAACCAAGGGTTGACTAACAACTGTAAAAAGGATCAACACAAAATGATCACTAGTTAATTCCTTTGAAATGGTAGGTGGGAGAGAAGCTATAAAACTTTTCCAGCTTTCGATATTGGTTTGCAAACTAAACATAAAGGTCGAAAAGATAAAACTTTTGATTTTTAAACTAAGTAGAGGGTGTAATTTCTTTGTTTGAAGGGACTACTAAAAGTGATGGAAACAACTATCTCTAACTCAAAACAAGGACTATGAAGGATGAAGGCATGAACCCAAACTCAAAACCTTGCAAATTAGTACCTTATCTATTGGGAAACAAAGTCACAATCATGAAATAAAAGGATCAAAACACACCAAAAATGGGACACACACCAAAAACGTGCAAAACCCAAACCAAAAAAAAAAACCAGAAAAAATCTACATATAAGGTAGGGGACACCTACCAACCACCAAAACCTAAGATCTTTTATACATAGCCATTGATGGGCTAAGGGAAGTATGACCCATGAAAACTAACAGGAACATGCTTTTGTCTTATTTGTGTATTCAAAAGCATCAACTGAACACAAAAGGAACTTACATGACAAATGGTTATTTTTACTATCCCCTCATCATTGAAAGGATATTCCCTCTGGCATTTTTGGATCAATTTTTGCATGAAAAGGCCCCAAGTTACATGTTTAGTTGCTTCTCTGGGTAAGTCAGTCTTCAAAAGAGTCACTCCACTAATTGAAACAAAAAGAGTAGACCTACTTGGAGAATGATTAACTTGTAAGGAGGAAACATAAGCCACCTCATTCCCCTTACTCAATGTATGTGCATCATTACTCAAAGTAAGCTCCACAAGGATTAGAGATTTGTGTGCACTTTATTAATTACTTAGTCCTTCCAACCTACAAAAAAATGCAACTTTTGTCGAGAGCTATTGCTTATCAAAAAACTATGAGGTCTTTCTTGTGAAGCAAGAATAATTGTCTAATTAGGACTCTCACTAATTTATATCTCTTCTCCTATTTTCCCTCCCTCTTGTATTTCAATTCCAAAATTGGGATCCTAGTATTTTTTATTGTGCTCCAAGATGAGGGAATGCCTAACCTCAAGTTTATTTTTCTCATATATTTCAAGTTTTTTACTACTCCTAATTTCTTGAAAATACTGATCAATTATACTCTCAATTTCATGAATGGGTATCTCACATTTATAAGATAATGAATTTACCTGCATCTCAAGTTTAGGTGATTTCCCAATGTCTTCTTTTGTTGAGATAGTAGGATATGAGATAAGACTTGTCATGCTGCAAGAAGGAAGATATTCATCTTTAGAACTATTTGTATCTTCGTTGTTAGGTCCTGTTGGTTATTTTTTATGAACCAAACTTAATCTTACTGCTTTCCTATGAATATTCCAAAATTCAATAATTAGCAAGGGTAAGGATTGGCCAACACACAAGTAAAGATTTTGAGGTCCTTATTTCTTCACTTCGGGCTCTGTGAAACCCAGGAGGGTAATCCTTATTATGCTCATATGATATTCATTTATTCAAAAACATTTCTACACATAGATAGATCCCTACAAATGTAAATAGACAACATTCATTAAATATTTGGTTGACCTTTAAACAAATTGTTATCTATTGCAAGGAATAAAAGGGAACTTTAGATTGGTACATTGTAATTGAAAGAATTTTAGATGATTTTCATTCTCATTTCAAGACCCTATTCAAGTGAACAACTAACTCATTTTTCTTTAAGGTAACTAAATGAAAAGACCGGTGCCTCATCCTAGGGTAATGGAGTCATGTTCGTAATAACCAATAATACCATAGCAATTTCAACTGGTAATTAATGGACTATTGATATACTGCATTACAGTATTCAACTCACTATGCTTAAAACATAACTACTTATCAATCCTATGCTCTTTCCTTACAAATATGGGACCTCACTTTAGCATTTAATCAATTCCTTGAATTGAAGCAGAAATGAAATCAACCATTCAATTAAAAAAATTGAAGACAAACGAAAGGATCATTAACCATTTCATTTATAATAAGGAATAAAATTACATGGGAGAGAATATGATTAGGAACTAGCATTTTCATTTATAAACTATTGCTACAGTAAAACTATTTGAGATAATTATATATCAACTTACATGCTAGACTCCTTACTAGACTATTCATCTATAAATTTATTTACTTTCTACTCTTTCACTAGCTTAGTTTTCCCACTTATACCATTCTGAGACTCAAAACCTGAACCCTTGTAACCAACCTTGAAATCCCTTTTATAGAATAAGGGAGCAACAAGCAATAGGTTGAATTACAATTACATTTCATCTCACTTGAAAGCTAATTACACTTTAATTCGAGACATTCCCCAGTTAGTTACATGTAATCATTTCATAACAAGGGAGAGAAAAAGACAAAACTCCATGTAACTTGGGTGAAGCAGACCATCCAACCTTCCAAAAGGAATAGTCCATTGCTATAGTAGCGCCAAAACACCTTGTCCTTGTTGACCAAAGAATATTCTCTATTAGTAGCCAAAGTAAAAAATTATATACTATCTAGAAAAGGGATACTAGCCATCAAAGACACAAGGTTCAACAAATCCACCTTACACCAGCCCAAAACATTTCCACATTAGCACCAAAGACAAAAAATGAAAGACATGCTAAAGAGGACGAGTTTGTTGTAGTAGTAATGGTGTCATAAAAAGTAAAAATAAGGCAGGGATACTACTCTAAGTCATCAACATCAAAGTATGTTCACTTGCTCCTTGTTCGTGATGAAACTGGAGGAACCATGACTCCTCCCTCGTCAAAGTCTTCAAATGACATAGAGAAAGAAGATAATGGTTGTACCCTGGGTTAGTATCACCTCCACCATTTGAAGGGTTATCTGAAACCTCAATGGGAGAATTGTGTCTCCCCAGGTAGGCATTACGATACTTTTTTCTTTTATTTTCTCTCTTCACAGGCTCAACCGATTCCTTCCCTTTAAACTTAACCAATTCTTCTAAAATGGTACTTCCTCTCAAATTATACATGCTCTTGACAACAATATTCTTAGATTTCTTGTGTGATTTCTTCTCCTTTGGTGTTTTAGGAGCTCCTAGTATCTCAACCTCATTCTCAAGAGCATTGTCTTTGGACTCAAATAGATTAAGTCTCCTAAAGCTTCAGAATTCCCTTGATAGACTCATTTGGCTTACTCATTTTCCCAACAAGACTCTTAATTTGCAAAAAACCTTTCACACTTTTACTCTTAAAAAGACTATTGATGAATAGATAGCTCAAGACTCCATAGTTCTTATCAACTCATGAAGAAATTACAAACTATAAACCCTCACCACCCAAGGATTCTGAAAACCATCAACTGATATAGGTGTAATTGAAACAAGTAGGTATGTGTACCTACATACCCAAGGAAATTTTTAACATGATACCTCTACAACCTTTGGGTATCTGCAGGATCATCATGGAAAAAATAGGCCCTTAAGTGGCAATGAAAATTAAGAAAAATTAGAGTTAGGAAACTTGATGTAAAAAATTTGAATAAGTTATCTATATTATTTCAAAAATATGTAAGAATAGAATATGTGGAAAATTAAATGTAGTTTCTAAACTACTAGGTTTATTTTTACTTTTTAAAAATCTATTTGGTGAAAATTTGAAATTTCAATATAGTAGTACTTAAATTTCAGGGAAAAATAAGAAGTAGGTGTATGTCTGATCACCCTAACTACAATAGAATGATAATATTTTTTTATAATATTTTAGATATAAGTAGAGGACTCATGTCAGGATGTGATGCATATTATTTTGTAAATTTTTTCGAAGTAAATAATTAATTATGATATTTTTATCACAAATTTTAAAAAATATAAAAATGTGTATATTTGACCACCTTAACTTGGTCAAAACTTCATGAAATTCATTTTTTTTTAATCCCATAGTATGCAAAGCATAGAATGTGGCACATGTTTTGGATTCAAAAAATATGATATTGTTTGAAAGCTATAGATTTTTTTCAATCAGCCTATCAATCAAGACTTTAGTCATAATTCTAATAGAAAATGAATAACAATTATTTATTAAATTCAAAGTAAAGCATTATTTATATTGGTGGAAAGCTGAGAATATCCTTTACAAACCTTTCTTGTTTCATCAATTTTGGGTAAAAAAAAAAGTTGTCAACCGCATGGGTGAAGTCTAGAAAAGCAAGGTAAGTTGTTAAACACATTTTTTGTGTTGCCTTCTTAGGATTGGCATGTCCGAACCAAATTCCAAAGCAAGCCCGAGGCTAATCCCTAGGAATTAAAGTTTGTGTCAAAGATATCAGATATCCAATTTGTTTTATATATGAGTTTAAAAAATGTTATGCAGTTTATAATATATGATTTAAAAAATGCAATAAATAGTTTCTAGTTTATTTTAATATATCTAGTTTAGAGTATACAATATAGTTTATAATTTAATATATAATATACAATTTATGATAATCTCTTACAAAATTATGTATTTAATATATAATATATTATATTATTATGTATAATATTTAAATAATGAACCGTAGATTTTTGGCTCCTTACACTTCTCTAGCTCTTCTAGGGTTTTTCACCTAAAAGGATAGAGTAAGGCCAAAAATGCTAAAGGGTTCATTCAAATTATGAAATGTATGATGTTATTATGCCTAAATGAAATGATCTAAATGCAATTAAGTGATCTAAATGACTAATTATAAATGTAAAAACCTAATAAACAAGTGATGTTTGAAAACACATTGTGTAATGCAACAATGAACTAGAAATGAATGCAAAGCTAAACCAAAATGAATGAAACTTGAAGTGTGCACCTGAAAGCTTGAAGGAGACTAGAAATTTCTTCTGAAACACTAATCATGCTGATTTTCAAGCCTAGAGGGACTCATTCACCATTCTGGGCAAATTAGTCACAGTTTTGCCAAACTGAGCCGAAACCCGTTTTTGACAAAAGGGTACCCAAAAATGGAGAAAAATCAAAATTGACCTTGGAGTGGGACTCATTTTCCACCCATGGAAAATGAGTCCACTTTTGAATTTTTGGATTTTCAAAAGTGGATTCTGAAGCTTCTGATTTGCACTTTGACTTCCTACAAGTGTCCACTTCTGAAACTCTCATTTACGGGTTTGAAAATTGGTTTTTGTTGATATTTTGACTTGTTGAATGAGGAGAAGACTTTAATAACCTTGCAACTTGATCTTCAATGATTTTTAAGCTTCCAATACTCCTAAATCTACAAACACACAATGCAAGAGAGAGAGATGTTGAATGTTAGGGCATGGGGGTTTTCCCTAGTCAAACCCCTTTTAGGTAATTAAACCAAAATGATGAAGGAATGGAATGAAACATGCAACAATGGAATATATTACCTTACCAAGATGTTGATCTTGGATTTCTATAGCAATGGAGGAAGATTCAACCCTTGAATGTTTTTAGGAGCTTTCTTGATGTCTTGCAATGATAAAACCCCAAGTTGCTTGACTTGAGATGAAAGATTGGTGGATGAATATGTGAATTAAGTTAATGGATGTAAAAATGAGTTTAAAATGATCTATATTTATAGGAAATTCACCTATTTTACCCATTAATACCTCATCACAGGATGACATGAAGTAACATTAAACTCAAATTTCACTTTTTTCTCGCTCAAAGGTCAAAATTGGGCCAAATGGGACTCATTTACAACACATGGCAAATGGGTCCTACCTGGATGGGACTGATTCATGATGCATGGTGAATGGGTCTAATAGGGGCCAATTTAATAGCTCAGATGCCAAGAGATAAGGAAATAAGGTCTAAAATGCAACATTGTCAGGTATTTGATCAATTTAGGCCTCAGGATGCACAATATGGGTTAATAGGGGACTATTAGTGATGATGTAAATGTCAAATAGGGACACAAAAATCAATGTGAAAGTGTGATTAAATACACTTTATAACACTAAAATGAGGTCCAATTAACCTAAGAAGGCACAAGAACCAATGTGAATGTGTGAGACACATTACAACACTAGTTTAACATTAAGTTTAAGTTATAAACCTTCTAGATTTGTTTGATAATGTTATTAAACACATTTTATAATGTTGAATTAGGAAGAAATGGGTTCATTAAGTCTAGAAAAATCTTGAAATTATCTTACCACACTTTACAACACCTTTACAAGACATCATTAAAAGCATGTTATTCAATTTATAAGGGCCCAAGACCTAGTGTGGATGAATAAAATTCCTCGCAACACGTGAATCAAGGCCTCATTAAGCCAATTTATCAAGAATTAATAACATTTCAAGCAAAGGGTATTTTTTTCTATGGCACATTTAGCCCCCACTTTAGTGAGAGGATGAACTTGCTTCAAACTCACATGAAAGTAGACATTGAAGAGAGATCCTCATGTACAGATGTAGATGACAAAGAATAAAAAAGATCAAAGGAGGTTGCTTAAGCCCCTAGGATCTAAGATCCTATGTCAAACCATCAAGATACAAAATCATGCAATGGTAAGAGAAGAAAAATGGGGTGGAAAATATGTACTCACTCTAAGGCCACATAACTTCAGGTCGTCTATGGGGTGAGAAGTCAACAACATACTCACTCTGGGGCCACAAAACTTTTGATCGTCTACAGGCTGAGAAATCCAAAAAAGTGAGGAGTACACATTAGTTGGTATGCACTCACAAACAAATATGTGACTATGGGGAAATTTGTGCTGCTAGATGGGCTTCCCGCTCAACCATACCAAAGTTATACCTCCTAATAACTTTAATAAGGCACCACAAAGGAAAATGCTTTTTGAGCTCTATGAGGTAAGAAAAAATTTGTATGCTTGAAACTCATAGACATTGTTAATGTAGAATAGTGTAAGGATTGTTCAAAGGGATTTTTCTTTTTTCATGCAATGTATCATCTTAGGGAACATCATGTTCAATGTCTCCAAGATAGGATAAGTGCGAAAAATTTCATCTTGTTTCCAAGAGAGGAAAGTGCAAGGTCTCATCCTAGGGCACATCGTACCTAATGCTTCCAAGAGAGGAAATTGCAAAAATAAAATTACACAATGAAATGTGAGTGGTGTTATTTGCCCCCACTTTACAGTGGTTGTGAACACCCATACTTTGAGCAATTTATTTAAAGTAGAAGAAGAGAGAAGAAGACATGAGAGCTTATGTGGAAAGCCCTATGCCAAGTCATATGTTTTCGATAAGCTACGTCATCAAAAAGGTAGTATGTCATATGTAAGCTAACTTAAGGAATGTGTTCCACATTACAAGCTTGCTCTTATGTATTCATGAAAGGTTAATGACTTGCCAAAGGAGGCCACTAAAAGTGACATACGAGGACAAGGCTATCGAACTCCTTGCCCCCACTTAGTGTAGGAAAAAGGTGAGTCAAAATGATTGATGAGAGGTATGTTAGAGTGAAAATAAATAGCAATTAGAGGAATGAGGTGCCCCCATATAGGGAAGCATACCAAACTCCTAAAAAATATTGTATTTTATGACTCAAATAATTACATTCATTAGTGGAGTGACCATGAACTCTATGATAGGTGTAGAATGAAGTCTTGAAATGGCATTTCTTTTGAGTTCTTGGATGGAGGGTGATCAAGTGATCTTGGAGGAGTCTCAACAAGATACCCTCTTGATCAATGGTAGAAGGTGGTCTTCTGGTATGTGACAAAGATACATCTTGCTTAGTAATGGTTGCCATATCTATGCAAGGTTCTTTAGATTGTGAGATTTTATTCTCTCCATAGGAGGATATAAAATCTAACGAATTCAAATCATGAGCATTTTGCAAGATGACATTGACATTAAGCGAAGGAATAGTTGTGTTTTGCATGTTTAGTAAAGGATGATGTTCAAGACCATTAGTTGTTAAGGATGATTTAGGAGTGTATTGTGGAATATTGGTGATGTTGGGTGAAGGTTTGGCAATCTCTATTATAGGACAATAACAGAGACCATGAGTTGTTTGTTGTGTGAAAGGATCGATAGGGTTGTAGATACCTTGTTCGTTAGCACCACATAATTTTCCACTATAGCCAAGTTGTGTCACAATCTCATAGCCTTTTTCCATAAAGCATTTCCATTGTTTTGGAATTGGGTGGTTGTTCATTATTTTGTTCACCAAAGGTTGTTGTGTAGTTTTCTTTGTTGTCTAAATTGGTTGAGGTGGATGCTTTCGAAGGGTCGTATGTGTTTTCATTTTCCCTATTTGAATCTTTGTGTATGATCTTGTACTCGCTCATGAAGTCGGGTGTAAAATCCAAGGAACCCCAATCATCATCTAATAGCTTCATGGCTTGTTCACTATGTTGTTGTTTGTCCTTGTGTTGTGTGGGTTCCACTTGTGTGGTTGATGTTAATGTGTTTAAGGGGTTCTCTTTGGTTTTCTCAAGTTGTAATACACTATAAGGCTCATCATTAGCATTGAGTGTGTACACTTGGTTATTGTAGATATATTTCATTTTACAATGAAGAGTGGAAGGTGCACCATTCATTGCATGAATCCAAAACCTATCTAGAAGAAGGTTATATGAAATATCATTAGGCATAACATGGATTAGTGTATCTAATGTGGCCACTCCAACTATAAGGGGTAAATTGATCACTCCAAGTGGTTGTTTTCTTACATTGTCAAATCCCCTGATGGATAAAGAATTAGATTGGATGTTTGATCTATTGATACCAATTATATTGAGAAGGTTCAGGCTACATACATTTAGAGTGGAACCAGTATCTATAAGATTTATCTTAATCCTTGTTCATTCGTATTGAGCAATAATCATAAAAGCTTCATTTTGTTTTTGCACTTCCAAAGGAGGAAGCTCAATTTGGCGGAAAACAATTTCAAGCTTTTCTTCTTGGATTATGGCTACAGTGTTAGTTGGTTTCCCATTAGAAGGGACAAGAAATCGTTGCAAAGTAGACTAGATCATGTTGTGATAGTGAGGGGAGGCTTCAATAAGGTCCCATAATGAGATCTTAGTAGGAGTGTTTTTAAGTTGTTCAACAAGATCATACTCCTTTGTATGGGGGATGAAGTGAGGGGCACTAGGTGGATTAGGTAAAGGTAAAGAGATTGGGGTTGGTTGTGGTGGCTGCGGATTATTATGAGTGTTATATGTATGAGCAACAATATTATAACTCAACTGTTGAGATACAATTTTGTTAGGTGGGTAGAGGATGAGTTGAAGTTTGTTTTGAGTTTGTTATTTGTGTGAAGGTGGATGAAGAATAAACTCGGGTATAGGTGAAGGTTTATGTGAAAGGGAATAAAGGATAAGTTGAGGTTCAATAATGTTAACATCCTGTAACAATTGAGAGTCTTCATTGTCTTTGAGGGGAATGTTATCTTTGTCTTGAGTCATAATATCCTCCCTAGAAGGAGATTTCTTAGGAGAACAGCAAACCACATGTTCGTGACAATTAAGGTTTGGTTCATCCAAAATAAATTCATCACAACCAAGGGAGTTATTAATGGTTGAATGTGTTTGATTATTGATAATGGGGAGATTAGGGGAAGACTTTATGCAATCATTCGTTGTTTGTAATGTCTCATTCTCTTGTTCCATATTATCTACCCTACTAGGAGAGCTTGTAATATGTTCATCTAAGGTTGAAATGTGCAAATTAGCTTCATCAGAAGTGGGAGAGGCATCAAAAGAAGAAAAACCATCACATTCTTGTTTTTCAATGATTGGACCCTTTTGATTAAGTATGTATTCTTGGATGGGGGAAACATTAGGAAAGGGAGCAAGAAGATTCTCACAGTTATCTTTGATTACATCCCTTTGTCCAATAATTTCTTCCAAAATAGGGGAAGAAAAATAAAGAGGATTTTCATAGGTCTTAAAGATTTGATCATCTAATGTCAACATATCCTCCTCACAAAGAATGTGACTACTATGGTTTCTTACAAAAATATTCTCACAAATAGGGGAGGAGTTGGGAGATGAATGTAGACTAGGTAGAGTGATGTTAAGAAATGTTTCTATGGTCTCATTGTCATGTTGTGTTGTTTGTTTTTCATGATGACTTAGTGTGATGTCCTCTTCTTTAGTAATGTTATGTCTAATAGGAGAGGTAAGAGGAGAGAAATAACTCATATTGTCACAACTCTCATCAATTGGTTCTTCTAGCACTAAAATATCTCCTTCACAAGTGTGAGAGATAATAAGAGAATAAAAAATGTAAGTGTTATGAATATCCAAGGTTTCTTTCACTAAACTCACCTCATCCACAAAAGGGGAACAAGGAGAGGGATCTATGACAAACAAAAAGAGATGGGAAAGGACCTCATATTCATATGCTTTTAACAAAAGTTGCTTACAACATGCAATAATATCTAAAAAAGAGAACATGCAAAAGGATAACTATAGAATGTTGTAATGAGAACATGATAGAATGATTATTCTACAAACTTGAAACAAAACAATTCTAAAGCAAAGATGCAAAAGAGGAATGCACTTTTTTTTCAAATTTTAAAGATGACAATAGACTGAAATGAGCTAATTGACGCTAGATTTTATGAAATGCATGTTACAGAAATACACCTAAATGATATAGATAGGTTAAGGCACCAAATAGAAGCTGAAAAATAGAGTTCTGAGTTCTGTAAAATGCTATTTCAGGGGTTAGAAGGGATTGATTCGCCCAAGGTGGAAAATGAGTGGTAGTATGGAATTTTTTCAGAATTTTCAGAATTTTTTGACTGATTTTGATGTTTTTTTAGTGCTATGATGCAGTACTAAGTTAAAAATGCAGAATTTCAAAAAAGTTACACAAATTTAGATGCCAAAAATGCAAACCTAAATGAACTTTTTATGAATGCAAATATTTGAAACCTAACATGCAAAGTGAATGCAATGATAGATCTATGATGAACAACTCCAAAAGCAGACAATAAAATGTTTGAAAAGCAGGTTCACCAAAATGAACCATAGATTTTTTTCTCCTTACACTTCTCTAGCTCTTCTAGGGTTTTTCACCTAAATGGAGAGAGTAGGGCCAAAAATGCTAAAGGGTTCATTAAAATTATGCAATGTATGATGTTATTATGCCTAAATGAAATGATATAAATGCAATTAAGTGATCTATATAACTGATTATAAATGCAAAACCTAAGAAACAAGTGATGTTTGAAAACACATTATGTAATACAACAATGAACTAGAAATGAATGCAAATCTAAACAAAAATGAATGAAACTTGAAGTGTGCACTTGAAAGCTTGAAGGAGACAAGAAATAGCTTCTAAAACACTATTGATGTTGATTTTCAAGCCTAGAGGGACTCATTTTCCATTCTAGGTGAATCAATCCCAGTTTTGTCAAACTAAGCCAAAACCCGTTTCTGACAAAAGGGTACCCAAAAATGCAAAAATATTGAAATTAACCTTGGAGTGGGAATCATTCACCACCCATGGTGAATGAGTCCACTTTTAAATTTTTGTATTTTCAAATGCGGTTTTTGAAGCTTCTGATCTACACTTTGACTTCCTATAGGTGTATGCTTCTAAAACTCTAATTTACAGGTCTAAAAATGGATTTTTGTTGATATTTTGACTTTTTGAATGAAGAGAAGACTTTAACAACCTTGCAACTCAATCTACAATTATTTTTAAGCTTCCAAGAATCCTAAATCTGCAAACACACAATGCAAGAGAGATAGATGTTGAATGTTAGGGCATGGGGGTTCACCCTGGTCAAACCCCTTTTAGGTAATTAACCCAAAATGTTGAAGGAATGGAATGAAACATTGAACAATGGAATAGATTACCCTACCATGATGTTAATATTGGATTTATGTAGCAATGGAGGAAGATTCATCCCTTGAATCTTTTCAAGAGCTTTCTTGATGTCTTGCAATGATAAAACCCTAAGTTGTTTGACTTGAGATGAAATATTGGTGGATAAACATGTGAATTAAGTTAATGGATGTGAAAATGAGTTAAAATGATCTAATTTATAGGAAATTAACCTATTTTACCAATTAATACCTCATCACAGGTCGACATGAAGTAACGTTAAACTCAAATTCCACTTTTTTCTCACTTAAAGGTCAAAATTGGGCCAAATGGGACTCATTCACCACACATGGAAAATGGGTCCCACCTAGATTGGACTGATTCACCATGCATGGCAAATGGATCCCACAAGGGCCAATTTTATAGCTCAGATGCCAAGAGATAAGGAAATAAGGTCTAAAATGCAACATTGTCGGGTATTTGATCAATTTAGGCCTCAAGATGCAAAATATGGGTTAATAGGGGACTATTAGTGATGATTTAAATGTAAAATAGGGCTTGGGACACATCATTCAATGTGAAAGTGTGATTAAATACACTTTATAACACTAAAATGAGGTCCACTTAACCTAGGAAGGCACAAGAACCAATATAAATGTGTGAGACACATTACAACACTAGTTTAACATAAAGTTTAAGTTATAAGCCTTCTAGATTAGTGTGATAATGTTATTAAACACATTTTATAATGTTGAATTAGGAAGAAATGGGTTCATTAAGTCTAGAAAAGTGTGAAAGTATCTTACAACACCTTTACAAGATGTTAAAATCATGTTATTCAATTTATAAGGGACC